>CM076578.1:1601015402-1601052916 GCA_034641835.2 Pinus albicaulis | reverse complement strand
TGTGTTAAAATTGGACAACTAGGTCCAAACTCCGGGTTGTGCTGCTCAGATGATGATCGCAATATTTTTATTGGATTCCTCTTTCGGAGAGGTGTAAGATTGATCTAAAGATCATCTCGATCGGATGAGCAGAACATGTACTTTGAATTTATTCCACTTATGTGCTAGGTCGACCTGGAATAAAATATTGACTTAAATGTCTTAAAGGACGTGTCACACACCCCCAAAGATTCCTATATATTGGAGAGACTTGGAGTTCATTTGACACACATTGCTGTGGAGGAATTCTCTCTCTCTTGATGGCGTTAGAGCTGCGTATTCTTTGTTTGGGTTGTTTTGGGGTTATGTGTGACACGCTTGGCTGAATGACCTATTGGAGACTTTGCTGGTAGAAGCATCCTGCTGATCGCCGTAACGCCACCATTTCTTATCTCTGTCTTGGCTTGTCTTCTATCGATCTATTAGTATGTTCTATCTTCTTCAGTATTGTGCCCTAATCTGAAATGGCATAGAACATGTTCAGAAATTAACATGGTATCAGAGCTTTACGGGGAAGACAATGTCCAATATTGATTGAAAAGCAATCTCCGAATTTTTTATCTATTAAAAACATCTCATCAGGCTGAACAAGGAGGCTTGGAACAGCGTGAGGGAGTCTTCCCTAGACAGCGTGGAAGGAACCATAGACGTCAGCGTATTGCTAAGACAGATCTGGTTAGGGTTGGCTTAAGTGCCAGTTTTGCTAAACGCTGTCATATGAAGGCAGCGTGAAGGCTTCTTGTGACTGTTTTATGCTTGCAGGAGGGCCGAGTATGAGGAAAAGAGACGCAGCTACAAGAAGGCAGGAACAACAAGGAGAAGGAGTTCTGTTTTGGGTTTATTAGCTGTTGTAATGGAGGCTGAGTTTGCTAGCTGTTAGGCCAAGCCCTTGAGGTCTAAACGCTGCATTGTTTGGGCACTGTTTTGAGGGACCGAAGGTTATAGGTTGTTGTGTGCTAGGCCACAGGCCATAGCACCACAACAAGGCTTGCATAGGAGAAAATCAAGGGGCTTCTCTAACGCCACAGTCTGGGACTATTACGAGAACCATAAAACCTTATCTATCCTAGCTGAGAGGTGGGCCGTAGTCCTTTGCATCGGCAGAAACAGTGTGGACAGTCTTTTGCGTTGGAAGAAAAAGCGTGGACAGTCTTTTGCATCGGCAGAAAAGCCTACAGTTTGACGTTCAATGCAACGGCGGGTGTTTCACCGTCAAATGACGAATCGTGGAGATCATTCCCCTAGGAGAAGAGGACCAAGACAAGAAACTTGGTCAAGATCTTCAAAATCTGGAGCCGTCTACTTGTGGAATCTTTAACAAATGAACCCCATGAGGCAATTAGCAGTAATGGACTCCTCGAAGAGGTTTCTGATTATTACAGCAGTGAAGATTTAGAGGAAGATGCTGCCTTGGTTGATTTAGAAGTCATTGCCAGCAAAGCTTTGCTTCCCATTAAATCTGGCGTCAGCTGAAAGCAATTTGGAAAGGTTAACCGGCTTATTAGGGTTTTTAATCAAGACAAACACAATTCTCCTGATGATAATGGACCAAAGGTTATGATTACGCCCATCGTCCGTGCAGTCGACCAAGAGAAGTCTGTGATCGTGGCTTTCGCAGGGAGAATCAACGCGAGACTAGACGTCACACCCTTTGACGGTATGACCAGCGGACACAACAATTGAATTAGCGTTGTCTGTGGACGTTTCCTTATTGGTTGCCCTCGACGATTTCCGAAACAGAGGGCACAATATGTGGCTGCGGACAGGAAAATGACGGCTGGTGTGCAAGCAGCTGTCTATGGTGGCAAGGATTGTGTCCTTGATGCAAAACTGTTCAGGGAGGTGGTTGATTACAAAGTTGCTGAACATCATAAACATAGAGAACTTGTTGCAGAAGTTCATCGCTGATACTGGAGTTTTAGACATTCGTATTATTTTGAAAGGATCAACACCATTATTGGCCTTATAATTCTGAAATTATCAGCATCATCAAGACGTTCAGGTTGCTTACTGTGTTTGTTTTCCTATTTACTGTCAACTTCACGGGTGTAGTGGAAGATGCTTAATTTCCATGCAGATGATGCATCGACTCATTGCGTTTGATTAGAAGTTCCTTGTAGACTACTCCAAATAGCGAACTTCTGAAGAAATTTGTTGGGAAACCTGTATCCACTATCATCAATTTTGAGAGTTAAAGCATTGTGTTAGGAAAGGCTCTTGGCTTGTGTTGACAATTCTGTTGTATTTGAGAGATGTTTTTTTTTTTTAAATATTGTTTACATTCCCACTGTACTGTTACTCAGTATCAAGAGGAGAAAACTACTATTTTTCCCATGTTTTGTTGGTTCTAGTACAAAATGGGTAGTGTCAGCCTTCTGTACATGCTCAGCATAGGTTCTGTTGCATCTCTGGTGATGTCAGTGACAATAAATGAGAATGGAAATGACAATGAAGGCTGTGAGCAACAACAACCGCAGAAAAGAAGTAAGAATGTAATTCTATGTCACAGTCATACCTATGTTTACAAAAATCATATAAGCAGCTTTGGGAGAGACAAAAAGTTCGTGTATGGCAACTGAAGATGCTTTGAATAAAGCTGCAGAGGCAAGAAAGGCCTGTGAGAAACTGATAAATCGAATGCATGGTGACACAGGTTATGCACTCACTGCAGGGGACAAATGTTCAGAATGCAGGAATCCTGAGATAGTTTGAGTATTGGTTGTAACATATATTGTAGCTATGACGATAGATATGGTCATATGAATTATGCACAGTAGTTGTGATAAGTTGCAAGCTATGTACAGGTAGTAAGAACAACATTGACTGAGGGAATCGACGGGCTGATTTTAAAGCAACAATATTCTCTGTGAGATCTGCTTGGTACATCAAGGACGGAGGCCATAGGGATAGGCACATGGAAATATATATAACCATGAAGTTTGATATCTTCTGATGACTGTGATAAACAATGCAACAACATCACTGTAATCCTTGATATGACATTATATGACACCTAACAAGATGTATGACAGATATGGCTATGATTCTTGAATGACCTGTACAGTGGGAAAATAAGATTCAGGTCCCTGAGTACACATCTCGTCTCCAAGTTGGTGTCTAGGATGCCCTCATTTAAAATAGATGTCTTCTCTCACAAGAGAAGCTGGCATTAAGAGGGAGAATACAACTGTATATGCTCCTGAGCTAATATCATCGCTGAAAGAAAGAAGACCCTCATGGGTCAAAGATATATGGCTTCAAGGGGGAAATTCCGGTAGAAAAACAAGAAGCCATATAAATACTAGGGGTATCTAGCTACCATGAGTACAATATGAGCCTGGATCATTTGAAGAGGCTGTAAAGCATCAAGTCTGAAAGGATGCAAGGATGATGTCTGGGATATGGTCCCTAGACCACAGGACAAAACTATTGTCACCTTGTTATAAGATGAAGCATGGATCTGATGGGAAAATGTGTTGCCTAAGACTTCTCTTGGAAGGCACTGATTATTATTGCACCTATAATCTATTATTTCTCTTGCTGCTATGCAAGGACAGAATGTCCATCAGATGGATGCAAAGACCGTTTTTTTGGCATGATGCAATAAAGGAAGAGGTGTATATAGAGCAACCTCTAGGGTTCGAAGTCCAGGATCGGGACACCCATGTCTGCAGGTTGAAGAAAGCCCTCTATGGGCTGAAGCAAGCACCCAGAGCTTGGTACGAGAGGATAGATAGCTACCTGATGAAGCTAGTAATGCTGATTACTTCAAAAGTTGATAGAAAGAAGCCTCTCACTCTGGTGCTGTTTGTGGACGACTTCTCCCTGACAGATGTTGACCCTCTCATTCATCAATGCAAGAGGGAGCTCGCTGCTGAATTCGAAATGAAGGACCTAGGACTGATGCATTACTTCCTAGGCCCGGAGGTCTGGCAGAGACCTGGCGAGATTTTCCTTTCTCAAGGAAAATATATTGTGAAGCTGCTGGAAAGTTTTGGAATGGTGGACTGCAAGTCTGTGTTGACACTGATGGAGCTCAACTTTAAGAAGTTGAGTGGCAGCGTTGCTGGGCCCGTGTTAGCAAATCCTACTGAGTATCGTCAACTCATAGGGGCCTTGATGTTCTTAGTGAACAACTGTCCGGATGTATGTTGTACAGTGAACACTTTGAGTCAACACATGTTTGATCATAACATTCACTAGGTTGGTGCCAAGAAATTCTTGAGATATCTTTGTGGCACGATAGACCATGGGCTGAGTTACATTGTCGGGAGCATGACACTCCTTGGATATACTAATGCCGATTGGGCTGGCAGTGTGGTGGATCGTAAGAGCACATATGGATGCTACTTCACAAGTAGATCTTCTTCAGATAGGAAATGGAAGTCTGTAGCCTTGAGCACCGCTGGGGTCGAATACATTGCAACATGTATAGCCTGTTGTGAAGTCACTTGGTTGCGAAAGCTCTTCTGTGAGCTGTTCGAGCATGTGCTAGATGCCACCGTTATCCTTTGTGATAACCAGAGGGGGATTGATTTGTCATAGAATCCCGGGTTCCACGATTGATCCAAGCATGTTGATGGCTGGTACCACTTTATCCGGGATATGGTAAAGCGAGGCGCCGTAAGGCTCGATCATAGGATCTGATGAGCAGGTCGCGGATATTCTCACTATGCCCTTGGGGAAGGTCATGTTCCTAACCTTCCGTGAGAATCTTGGAATCGTGGAATGACCCTATTCTGAGGGTCCTATTGGACGATGAGCTCTGGGAGCTCTGGGGGGATTTGGGGATAGCTTCTCGGAGCTATAAGCAACCACAGGGCTAGGCTTGCCAAACCTTGTTGGTGTGCTTGGGCCCCATCATGATGATTGAGTTGGTTCATCTCTCATGATTTGTGCCCCATATGCATCCTACCCATTTGAATTTCGAACTCATGGGAAGTACCTCTCATTTGGCCAATGAGGTGGGAAAAGCTAGAGACTAGTAGCAAAGACTGATGGACGCATCAAAGATTGCCTTACTCTCTATCTAGGATGACATGTGTCCAACCACTTGATCTGGGATCAAGTCTTGTGAGGTCTCGGACCTCTGCCTGACTTCGGGTTAGATGAACCAACTTCGGGTTGGTTGGAGACTCTTTGTGAGTCTAATATAGGTTTTGACCTATGGGCTAAATCTGTCAGCCGGGAATGATGTCTTTGTGACTAACCCACTTCTGTTCTGAAATAAAGAGGCCAGCAAAGCAAGTTACGGTGGGATAACGCACGATGTTTGGATTGCACTAGTGGACGGAGTTCTCCCTAGTTGAGAGGGAGTGTTAAAATTGAACAACTCGGTCCAAACTCCAGGTTGTGCTACTCAGATGATGATCGCAATATTTTTATTGGATTCCTCTTTCGGAGAGGTGTAAGATTGATCTAAAGATCATCTCGATCGGATGAGCAGAACATGTACTTTGAATTTATTCCACTTATGTGCTAGGTCGGCCTGGAATAAAATATTGACTTAAATGTATTAAAGGACGTGTCACACACCCCCAAAGATTCCTATATATTGAAGAGACTTAGAGTTCATTTGACATACATTGGTGTGGAGTAATTCTCTCTCTCTTGATGGCGTTGGAGCTGCGTATTCTTTGTTTGGGTTGTTCTGGGGTTATGTGTGACATGCTTGGCTGTATGACCTATTGGAGACTTTGCCGGTAGAAGCATCTTGTTGATCGCCGTAACGCCACCATTTCTTATCTCTGTTTTGGCTTGTCTTCTATCGATCTATTAGTATGTTCTATATTCTTCTTCAGTATTGTGCCCTAATCTGAAATGGCATAGAACATGTTCAGAAATTAACAGATTGCCTTAGGAGATGGTGTCAAAGGTGAATTTGAGGGAGGAGGAATGGAGGGGGATTCTATGTTTCCTTCATATTTATATTTTCCTTGCTGATCTATACTGAGTCCTTAACCAAGATGCCCCATTCTGCTAGTTTTTGGCCATGCGCGAGTGAGATCTCGCAACTCTCCTCTCCCCAAGGTTTTACTTCAATGGTCACCTTTATATTTCTTTCAATTCTATGGTAGAATTTTTTTGTTATGCCCCTTGCATGTATTCCATATTATGAAACCAAGTGCTATGTCCCCATGGCATGCTCATAAGTTCAAGTCTAAAAGCTCCTTGGGCCATCGCTTAATGAAACTTTAGATCTCATATATTTTCCTAATGCTTCTCATCTTTGGAACCAGTGTCTCGACTCTCGGCGGCATCCGAGAGATGTCACAATGGAGAAACAAGTGGTTGATTCTTGATATTTCCCTAAGCGGGCTGGTAGAGTTTGCATCTCAAAGGCCCAATGTATCCTACTTGTGCATAGGTTTTGTCATGTTAGTGTACATGAAGGCTGCGACCTTGGGCCAATATGTTGGATTCCAAGACTTGGTCCAAATTCTGTCTCAAAAACTGGTTTTTTTATGTTTGGTGGTGCATAATATGTGGCATTGAGTGCCAGTTTTTCATAGGCATGGATCATAACAGTCAGCCATTGAGGAGGGAGGTTGAGAAGAGACCCAAGGCCCAACCAATCTATGGTATGAAGTATTTTGGGCCTTTTCCTTTCACTTTTTGACCTAATCGGAGGGGATGACATGGGACTATGAAATGATACCCACTGAAAGTCTCGGAGCCAATAAGATGGGATGAGTAAAGATTGAGATTTTGTCTCACGAGTGCTTATTTCAAAAAATAGAGTAAGGCATCTTTGGTGCGGATAGAAAAATAAAGTGGATAGGGAGCCTCGAGGCCAATATGGGATGAGAAAAGATTGAGATTTGTCTCCGAGTACCATATTTCACGAATAGAGCAAGGCACATTTGGTCGGGATAGCAAAGAAAGTGGAAAGGGATCCCTCTGAATCCTGTAAAAGACAATAACAATGACATTTGATCTCATAGTTAAAAGGGTTTTTGATTATGAGATGCATTTCTACCTCGGTTTCTTGTAAGTGACATAACCCACAAATCCTATTTGAGTCTTCCCCGAGTTGGCTAGGAGCTCACTTTCTTTCGGCTTATCCTTGGCTAATTTTCTAATTCTTTTCATGTGGTCTACTTTTTGGGCTTTTAGGTGGTTTGATTTTGATAACCGAGTTCTTTGAGAAGACATTTTCTTCAAATTGTATTGCAACTACCTATGTTGTTCTTTCATTACGGAAAGATTTGCTCATCTTCCAATACGAGTAGACCCGGATCATTGTCTGCATCCATTGTATAGCACAATTTCCTTTTGGGGGTTCCTCCTGTCAAAGCTTGTAATTTTGATGTATTATTTGTCCCATTGTATCTATTGGCTTCCCTCATCTTGGGACTTCTATTTCTCCTCTTAATTTTTTTCAAATCTCTAGTTTAATTAGCATAGGTATTCTCCAATTTTTAACTATATCTTATGCTTTTGGTCAATGTTGCAAACATTTGGATAAAATCGATGATCGTTTTAGACCAGAAAATATTGGTAAAAAAAACATAAAAATTGAGAAAATATTGGTAAAAATTGGCAAAATTAAGATACCACCAAAGAGGCCAAAAAATAGTGATAAAATTGGGATGTTTGCAACAATGTTTTCGATGGGGTGTATCTTAATCATTTCACGTTATTTTACCTTTTTTGGTTGGAATTCGTGATATTAACCATTTCATGTTATTACTTTTTGGTTGGAATTCGTGATATTTTTTGTTTGGGAGATTGTGAATTTTTGTTGTTTAAAATGTGTTTTTGAATGTATAAATAGATTCGGTGCCCTAAAAAGCTCTGGGGCACTTGAATTGTGTAGATTATAAAACTCAAACTTACAATTCCACGAATAAGGTAGAAATGTTTATGAATAAGAAATGTTTAAAACTCAAACTGCCGTGCGTGGTAGAAATGTTTATGAATAAGAAATGTTTAAAACTCAAACTTCCATGCATGGTAGAAATGTTTATGAATAAGGTATTAGAACATAACTCTCAATTCCATTTGATGACCAATTAATCATGGTTTTCTCTTGCATTGCTTTCTGAATATGTACATGTGGTTGCAGGAGATCGAGTGGAGGAGTTATTACCCATGAGTTGCCATTTTCGAGAGATCAACAAAGCTTTTTGAATTTTTTGTTGCGAGGCGATTGCTTGAGATGTGTTCTCCACCTCTAACTCCCACTATAAATTGCTGACTGTTTGTTTTTGACATTTCGATTTGAATGGAATTTGCTCCAATAAAATAATTAGAATGAATAAGATGATCTGTTGAGCATAGTCTCAGTGTTTGTGACAACGATTTCTAAATAAATTATAAATTTGTTTAAAATGGTGGTTGACAAATAAATTATAAGCTTCCTAATCGGAGGAATGTAAAAATAGTATTTATAATTGTGCGATAGACCACGACATTGTAACAAAGATTCGTTTGATAGTAAAGGATACGTGGGAGGTTGTTGCCCTTTCAAAATGATATTTAATCACTAAATAAAAATTATAAAATTGAGAAAACTTGTCATAAGGGGGTCTAGTTATGCGACCATTAGGCTTTTATAAAGAATGTTAGACCAGTTATGATAATGACAAACATCTTAGACTATCTTTTATGTAATATTTTATTTTAGTAAATTCTATTATGTTATGGTGGTATGTGGGGATTATGGTTTAAATATTTTAGGATGATGATGACCGTTTTATTTAAATATCCATTGATATTAATTATGTTGTTTTTGTGGACTTCTTTTTTACTAATATTGTCATATAATTCTATTTTAGTAATTTTATTATTTTTAGAAATTTTATTATAATATGGTTATGGTTTGATGATGGTAGTTAATATTTATTGAAACTATATTTTATTCATTAGATATTAAGAAAGATAAGGAATTATTCGAGTTTTTTTTGTTAAATAGTAAAAAAAACATTCTAAGATTTATATAATTTTGATAAATTAGAAAGTTAAGAATGTTGGTATTGTGAAAAATATTTTGAAATTGTGATGTAATATGGGTGTACACAAAATATTTTAATATAAAGTGTTTTTCATCTTCAACTCTCTTTTTTTTCTTTTATTTTTTTTATTTTTTTATTTTTTTCCCTCGAAAAAAAAAAAACCTTAAATTTTGTTAATGGTATAAAAATTATATTTTGTAGACCCACATAATGTGTGTGCATATAGGATCAGAAAGTACATGATGAAGCTAAAAAGAATAGAAGGAAAAAGAAAGATTTTTTTTATGACTAAGAACTGCAGGGAAAATAACATCAAAAGAAACAAAGAAAATAAAGTATGACAACTTTTCATTTTTTTTTCCTTTTTTGCACTTTTTTCCAACCCTTGGGATTTGGTTCAACAAGAACCAAAGTCAATTCATGTCCCACTCGTGGGACTCCTTTGTTATAATCCAAGCTCTCAGAGACATGAGCTCTCTTTGAGCCCCTGATCCCATCCAATGTTAAAGAGTCCTTATGATCCTTTCCTTTCTAATGAATGGTGGCAATTTCTTGTTGAACCATAGCGTCCACATTCGAGTGTGTCTCCCTATTTGGCCATATCAATCATTTCTTCTTTTTTTGAGTTGACTTTCATTGTTATCTTCTTCAATCAATCAATATATCTTCTTCCTTTTTGAGTGCTTGAAGAAAAAAACACTCAACCTTCCATGTTTCCTCAAACTCCTCTCCAACCTCAATATCAGTGCTAGTAGTAGCATGAGCAACAAAACTACGCTTAGAATAACTAGAACGCATTTTCCAAACTGCACGAGAACTACGTCCCTCACGAGTCACCATGTGCCATGGTTGGTCTCGGTGGTTCGCTTACTTCAACTCCTGGTTCAACTACCATATCTTCATTGGAACCAACACATCGAACTCCACTAGACAACGATTCACCAATTTGTACTGGTGATTCGCCATTTGTGCGGTGATTCGCCACGATTTTACAAGATAATATAAATCTCGTGAGAGATTCGCCAAAAAATTATATATACATATTATATTATTAATAAAATCGCCTTCCATTTTTCCTATGTATCATGGGGATTCGCCCATTTATTATACATATAAATTTAGGGGGGTTCTTAAAATTTTCCCTGGCCGAGAGACATATGGCCCCAAGGGGGAAATTCCGTGAAAGCAAGAAGCCGAATAGATACCAAGGGTATCTAGCAGCCATGAGTACAATCGTACAATCTAAGCCTGGATCTTTTGAGGAAGCCGTTAAACATCAAGTCTGGAAGGATGCTATGCACAAAGAATTCGAATCCATTATGAAGAATGATGTCTGGGATATGGTTCTGAGACCGGAGGACAAAGCATTTGTCACCTTCAAATGGCCCTATAAGATCAAGGATAGATTTGATGGTAGTGCTGAAAAATTCAAGCCCGTGGCTTCTCTCAAAAGGAAGGTGTAGACTATGATGACATATTTGCACCTGTGGCCCGATATACCACCATCTGATCTATCATAGCCCTTGTTGCTACACAAAGATGGAATCTTCATTAGATGGATGTAAAGACCGCCTTTCTGCATGGTGCGATAAAGGAAGAGGTGTATGTGGAGCAATCTCTGGGTTCAAAGTCCAGGATAGAGACACCCATGTTTGCAGGTTGAAGAAATCCCTCTATGGGTTGAAGCAAGCCCCTAGGGCTTGGTATGAGAGGATAGATAGCTACTTGATGAAGATGGGCTTCACTCGTAGTAATGTTGATCCAAACCTTTACTTCAAGGTTGATAGAGAAAAGCCTCTCATTCTGGTGTTGTATGTGGATGATCTCTTCCTGACAAGTGTTGACCCTCTCATTCATCAGCGTAAGAGGGAGCTCGCTTCTGAGTTCAAGATGAAGGACCTAAGACTGATGTATTACTTCCTAGGCCTGGAGGTCTGACAGAGACCTGGCGAAATTTTCCTCTCTCAAGGAAAATATATTGTGAAGCTACTGGAAAGATTTGGAATGGTGGACTATAAGTCCGTGTTGACACCGATGGAGCTCAACTTTAAGAAGTTGAGTGGAAGCGTTGTTGGGCCTATGCTAGCAAATCCTATCGAGTATTGTCAACTCATAGGGGCCCTGATGTTCTTAGTGAACACCCGTCCAGACGTATGTTTTGCAGTGAACACTTTGAATCAACACATGGTTGATCCTCATCACATTCATTGGGTTGGTGCCAAGAATATGTTGAGATATCTTCGCGGCACGATAAACCATGGGCTGAGATACACTGCCGAGAATGTGACACTCCATGGATATACTGATGTCGATTGGGCTAGTAGTGTGGTGGATCGCAAGAGCACATCTGGATGTTTCTTCACACTTGGATCTGCTTTGATATCTTGGATGAGAAGGAAGCAGAAGTCGATGGCTTTAAGCACTGCGAAGGCCGAATACATTGCAGCGAGTATGGCCTGTTGTGAATCAGTTTGGTTGCGAAAGTTCTTCAGTGAGCTATTTGGGCATGTGCTAGATACCACCATTATCCTTTGTGATAACCAGAGTGGGATTTGTTTGTCAGAGAATCATGTGTTCCACGATCGATCCAAGCATATTGATACCAGGTACCACTTTATTCAGGATATGGTACAGCGAGACGCCGTAAGGCTCGATCATATAAGAACTGATGAGCAGGTCGCGGATATTCTCACAAAGCCCTTGGGGAAGGTCAAGTTCCTAACCTTCTATGAGAATCTTGGAATCGTGGAACGACCCTATTTTAAGGGTCCTGTTGGACGATGAGCTCTGGGAGCTCCAGGGGGCTTTGGGGATAACTTCTTGGAGCTATAAGCACACACAAGGCTAGACTTGTCGAACCTTGTGGTGCTTCTGCCCCACCGTTATGATGTTGAGTTGGTTCACCTCTCATGATCTATGCCCCGCATGCATCCTACCCATGGAGTCCCAAACTCATGGGAAGTACCTCTCATTTGGCCAATGAGGTGGGAAAAGCTAGAGACAAGTAGCAAAGACCGATGGATGCATCAGAGATTTTTGTACTCCGTATGTCTAGGATGGCACGTGTCCAATCACTTGATCTGGGATCAAGTCTAGTGAGGTTTCAGACCTCCAAATAACTTTAGGTCAGTCAAACCAACTTCGGGTTGGTATGTGACTCCTTTGAGTCCTATAGAGGTTTCGGACCTCTGAGCTGATTTTGTCAACCGAGAGTGATGTCTTTGTGACTCACCTTTCGTTCTGAAATAAAGAAGCCAACAAAGCAATTTACGGCGGGATGATGCACGATGTTTGGATGGCACAGGTGGATGGAGTTCTCCCTAGTTGAGAGGGAGTGTTAATTTTGAACAACTAGGTCCAAACTCCATGTTGTGATGCTCAGATGAAGATGCCAATATTTTTATTGGATTCCTCTTTCGGAGAGGTGCAAGATCGATCTAAAGATCATCTTGATCCGATGAGCTGAACATTTATTTTGAATTAATTCCACTTATGTGCAAGGTCGGCCAGAATTATAATGTAGGCTTTAAGCCCCAACAGATGTGTCACACACCCTCACAAATGGATATATATTGGTCAATGTTGGAGGTCATTTTCATCATCACTCATCACACATTCTCTCTCTGCATCTGATTGGTTCGATCATCATTTTGGAGGCTCTTCTTCTTTCACAAATGGGAAATTGCAGCAAAAAATTTTCTATTTTTGACCTAGGGTTTCAGCGCAGATTTGACCAGCGTTGAATTTGGTCAATGCATGGTCAACTTAACTGCCCAAAATTTCGATTTCAGTAGTTCATACTTTTTGGCACAAAAATCGAGGCTAAACATTGACTTTGACCTGGTTGCATTGACTTTTGTTGTTGTTGTTTTTGCGTTGACCATTGACTGGATAGCATTGAATTTTGTTGACTTTGGGTTGATTGTATAGAGCTGTCCGAGAGGGTTGTGTGACACATTCTGGTTGGCTGACCGTGCAGAGACTTTGCTAGTTGAAGTATCATGTTGACCATCGTAACACACCACATCACATATATTTTGCTGATCAAGTTAAGTGTATTTTTGGCTTGTCTTCTGTTGATCTATTGGTATGTTCTATCAGCATTTTACTTTCTTGTTTATGTGATTGTTGTTTGATATCGAGTATAAAAGTAAAGTTGCATCAAGCATAGAACATCTACAAAAATTTACAATACGTTTGTAGAAGTGTGACCCCATAAGCTAGTAGATGTCCATGCCATGGCATCAACATTGATTGATATGATAACATGTAGGGATTCCTTAAAAAGGATTGGTACATTAAAAATATTTTTTTGAAAAGTTGACATTGATGAAACTTCACAGGTCTAATGTTGCCATCCCAAAAATTGTGTCAATAGAATGTATAAGGATTGACATAGTCTTCTTCTTTTTTCAAAATTGAGATCATGTAATTTTCACATTTCTATATGAGCTTAACTTAGCATCTTCGACATATCTTCTACGGAGGAGTTCTGGTCCTCCAGAAAGGAGATTCTGAAAATTTTCTGAAGAAACCTTAGACAATGGAGTCCTGGACATTACTTTATCAAGCTTGCAAAGACTGAAATACTTGCTCCCTTCAGGGTGGAAGTTAACGTACTGTTGAATAAATCTTCTCTCTGGTAGTGTAAATATGGTATAGGCACCACACTCATTCTTAAGAAAATTGTTTTTCTTAAGCCAAGCATACATTTTGTATCTTGGTTTGACGCTACCCTCAAGATCAAAGGTGAAATATTTTGGAAATGATGGAAGAACCTACTGTGGGTTAAATGTCGTACTACAAAGAAAATCGAATTTCTTTTGGATCAAATCTGAACTTCTACTCAATAATTTTGGTCTTGTCCTCACCATTTGAAAAACATCATTGAAAGGTGACACAAGTCTCAAAACACAACTTAACCTCTCCTGCAGCTTATTGCCTCCACAACGAATCATTCTAGCATCTTTGAACGTCGACTCAGGGTAATGTATCAAGCCTAATTTCAACCAAAGGTTTAGCTTGTGTCTTTGAATTGGCTCTTGTAAAATTTTAGTGATATTTCTTTCTTGGGTGCCTAGTGAATCTCTGAGCTTAGCATCACTGACATTGAGATCATCTCTTCTACATAGAAGTTCTGATCCTTGAGAAAGGGTATTCTGAATTTTTTTTAAGAAACTTTAGACAATCAAGTCACATGCATTGTGATTTTCAAATATTCTCTTTTAGAGCCATGGACAACTTGATCATCTCTTTTATGTAAAAGTTATGATTGTACAGAAGGAATATTCTGAAATGTTTCTAAAGAAACCTTAGACAATGGAGTCATGAGCATTGTGTTTTTTAGATGTTCTCTAATAGACACAACAATTCCCTGCTTCTCAAGCCCAGTGCAATTAATATCTTCAATCAACTTGATCAAGTTCTCATGCAAATAGCGAGGATGACTCAAATTTGTCTTTGTCATCTCCTTTTGATCCAAACCAACACTTGCAAAATCTAAATTGTCTGCCATTGATTTTCTTGGGTCCCATCTAAGAAATATCAGGATAATTTAAAATAATGTTACCTATATTTTCCTTTCTTAGTCCCAGGTTTGACAGAACATCCACTGTAGGATATAGTGTTGTCTCTGAACTGTCCATATAAAAAGTTGAGGCTTTGTACGGTATAGCTTGCTAATCTCATCCCAAGGGCAACCGATACTTGCCAAAAGCATTAGCTTTTCTAAAATACTACTACATTTCAGTAGATTTTTTTTTGCAACAAACAACAAACCTTGTTCTTCTCAACTTGAAAACCATTCAAACTATTAGAAACAGTCACAAATTTTTTATACACTTCATCCTTTAGAAGCGATGGGCAACATGCACCATAGTTACTGTAGATATATTGTGGTTATTCGGCTAGTAATATTCAAATGCATTCGGTTTCAAAATACAATATAAAAAACCTACTACTATAAAGAAGCTCAAACAAACAATTAACACAAAAAATAGGTACAGAAAAATGGAAAAAACCACAAATAGTGTCAGATGTGAGAAACAAACCTCTACTGCATCTAGAAGTGTCCTTCATCTTTGTAAAAAACTCCACAGTGCGTGAGAGCACAAGCATTCTGGGGCTCAAGCGCAAAATCTTCTACATTAAAACATTCAAATGCCTCGGCATGAGACCTTGTATTTGGAGACATATCCCATTTCCATTGTGAGCTTCGATGGTGATAAGCTCTGTTTCTAGAAAAAATTCATAGAGACCAAGTGCATCCGCAAACGTATTCCTCCATTGCAGTATATTAAAATATGACATTGCATCCTTACTTGAAACCAAGGGGAGGAGACAGGAAGAAGAGCAGAAGTAGAATTAGGGTTGGTACTAGAAGTGCTGCTTGATGTTTCATTGAATGACTCACTACTTCATCGACATTGGAAAGGTAATGCCCTCTGTGAGTTGCCCATTTTTTCCTGCAACATTCTCTGCTATCTTCCAACATTCACTGTTTGACAGTGAAGAGACTGAGTGAACTGAGATTCTGTCCCTGCCATCGTTGGACCATTCCACTCTTCAACGCCCCCAGATTTCTTCAACGCGCCCATTTTTCCATGGTCATCCTGCGGAACCTTACCAAAAATTTATTAGAACACACCACATTCAAAATAAAAGACCCTATTCCAAGAAAATGCATAGCGTTTGAGATGAATCGAAATCTAGCCGCATTCAGGTTTTAGGATTAAATAAAATTGAGAAAATGCATTTTAGTATTTGGGATTCAATAGTGGAGATGAATACCTTACCCTGTGAAAAGACCGTTTGGAAGGACAAGGACAGAGTCGGACATGATTACCTTCCGGCTCAGGAAAACCATGGAATTTTCAACTCCGTTAAATTCCCACCAAATTATTAAATTCTTGGAGGGAAATATAAAAACAAAAAAAAATCGAGATCACTTAAAAAAAAGTTGGAGGGAAATATAAAAACAAAAGAAAAAATGAGATCACTTAAAAAATAGATAGTGGGCTCATTGCATGAGTTTTAAATAGTCTTTCTTTTCTTTATTCATTTTTCTATTTTTTTTGGTTTTGAGAAAAGTGGTATATGTTGTTAGAATGAAGCATTTTAATTTTTTTAAATAGTCTTTTTATTTTATTATTTTATTATTTTATAATTTTTTTATTGATTTTTATATAAAAAATTATTATTAAGAAAATTTAAGCAAATAGTAAAAAAAAAAAATCTTTTAAAACTAAAATAATTAAAATAACAATGTATTTTTATTGATTTTTACAATCTTTTTTATTTTCTATGTTGTTAAGAAAATTTAAGCAAATAGTTAAAAAAAATTCTTTTTAAACAAAAATAATTAAAAAAAATGTTGTTTTATTGCTTTTTATAATTTTTTTTATTTTCTATGTTGTTAAGAAATTTTAAGCAAATAGTCGAAAAAAAATCTCTCTAAACTAAAATAATTAAAAAAACAAAAGACTAATAAATGTTGATATAGAGATATGGAAATAAATTCTTAAGACGATTACAAGAGGAAGAAAAGATCACAAGTGATATTGTAACATGAAGAGTGGACCTTAGAATACTAGCATGCATGGTGGAAGATTTATATCCCTTGCACCTTGTAAATTGTTAATTTCATATATCCAGATGGAATTATAAATTGTTAATTTCAAATAACTAGATGGAATTATTTGATTTGTTTAATTTTATTCTATTATGTTCTTCCAAATTAATAAATGTTAATTGCGAAAACGGACCACTTCCCTATGTTCAAGTCTTCATTCCGCATTAATACAAATCCCTTCTAATTTTATGTATACTTATATATTTAATTGTTAAAAACTAAATTTGGGTGAAAATGTGGTGGTGGTGGTAGTCGTTAAGAAGAATCGCGTGTGTTTATATATGTTGAATAAATTAGGAGGCTTTCAAATCACATCTAATGCTTACAAGTGTATAAAGAGCACATTTAACCATGTTTGAGGGTACATTTTATACGTATCATAATGTATATGAGGGGGGAAATGGTTTTCAGTGCTAGTGATCTAGTCACACAAAGGACCCCATAAATTTGTGCTTTGGGATATCCTCGAGATTCAATACATAATCTAAAGTGAGAGTAGAAACAACCCTCTAGTGTTAAACTTTAGAGAAAAAAGGGTATTCAAAATTTTAACATTGTAGATGGATTCAAAGACCCCTTTGTCTCTAAATTTTAACACTACAGATGGATTCAGAGACCCCTATAGTGAAATGTGACACTTCGGTATCAAAATTGAATTTTTCATTTCCGGAGTGACACAATTAAAAGTTACTAACATAAATGACTAATTCATATACTTGGTGTACTTGCTATTTGGTCATATTTTTATTCTTGGGCTATAATAGTCATTTACGTTAATCATTATTAATTTTTTCACTTATTATCTACTCATATATTTTAGTCCTAAACTAAATTAGTCATTTAATTTAGTCGCTTTTAGTTTAGTCACTTATTATCTAGTCATATATTTTAGTTCTAGAATAAATTAGTAATTGAAGTTAGTCGTTTTTAGTTTAGTCACTTATTATCTAGTCGTATATTTTATTCCTAGACTAAATTAGTCGTTTAAGTTAGTCATTTTTAGTTCGGTCACTTAAAATTGCTCAAATTTAGTAGTAATTCACTTGAAATAAATGCAGTGACTAACTTTTTTGGTCACCTAGTCACTAATTTCATCATTTTCTACTAGTGAAAGTAAAACTAAGCTACTCAAGCCAGTATACATCAATCAAAAACCAGAAAAAAAAACATTTTCTCAAGTCAAAATAAAAGAAAAACAAAAAATCCAATCATTTCCCCAGTGGAGTCGCCAATTTTTTGGTCGGATAAATCGATCTTGCAGACAAGACCGATCTCCCTTGTATCAGAAGATAGTCTAGCAACAAATAGACAATTAAATCTATCTTTCTCTAGATATATCATGATTTACAAGTAAATGCTACAAAGGTGTTACGATCCTACCTTGATCCAACGCTTGTTTGTAGTAGTCATCCTTCAGTCGCCCGAAAGAGTTATCTTCGAAGATTTGCAATCACAAACAAACAAACATCAAATAGCACCTACATAGCATATATTCATAAATCATATCTATTATGGTGATCAAGGAATCCATAAAATAAACAATCAACTGACAGCTTATTGAGAAAAACAAACTTATTTGTATTAACTTTGAAATAGTAGAAGAACCTTACAACCTTTTTAGCCTTGATGTTGAACAGGTCTTGCTGGGGTTCGAAGTAGGAATTTCCTTTACTCTGACAAGCCTTGCACTCTTCCAACCGAGATACATACAGGTATGTAATCTTTCCTCATAAAATCTCAGCTAAATGAGTCTAAGTTCCAACAGTGCTTTACCTCAAATAACACTAAAGCTTGAACTCATCAATTGTTACATTGTCCATTAGTAAGCCTTTGAGGCTGCCCTATGCATTTTTTTATAGGGCAAAAGAGGAGGTTACAGTTCCACCTATGAAGGGATAGAATCCTCCTTCAAAGGGGTTAGCTCCTTAAGGCATGGGATACATGAATCTAAAAAGAGCGGTCTTGCCACCGCAAGATTTCTTCCAGAAGCTTCTAGAAATGACTGAAAGTGAGATTTTTGAGTTTACTTGCACCCTTTTAATATTTTACAGGGGTCCGCACCCTTGACACAGAGAAAGTGCAGTCAAATACACAGGAGACATGACCATTAGGTGCGGGACCGTAGGTAAGACAAAGAGAAAGTGCGATACCAGAATTTTAGAGACTTTTGAGAGCTTTTCTCTTATTTTTAAGGCTTGACATGAGGAACTGATGTTTTAAGACTTGTAGAGAAGGAAAGTATGAGTGATAATGAGCTCATACAGATAGAAAAATGTCAAGGTGACAATTTTCAGTGCAACAGTTCTTCAACACATTTATTTTCTCAGTATTCACACGATTCATCTTGTGTTAATCTCTGGATTCTGTGGCTAAATTTTCTTAATTGGCTTGCCTTGGTTTGCTTTTGGTGCCTTCTTTGGAGTATCTGTGGCTATATGTGGCTGGAATGGCTTGATTGGTACCTTATGTGGCTGGAATGGCTTAATTGGTGCCTTCTCTGGCTTTTGTGGCTAAATTTCCTTAATGGGCTTTCCTTGGTTTGCTTTTGGTGCCTTTTGTGGAGTATCTGTCACTATAATGGCTTAATTGGTTCCTTATGTGGCTGGACTGGCTTAATTGGTGCATTCTTTGGCTTCTCTGGCTAAATTTTCTTAATGGGTTTTCCTTGTTTTGCTTTTGGTTCCTTCTGTGGAGTACATGTGGCTGGAAAGGCTTAATTGGTGCATTTTGTGGCTGGAATGGCTTATTCGGTGTCTTTTGTGGCTGGAATGGCTTAAATTTGGTGCTTAATTGGTTCTCTATTATTGAAAGTGCCTTCTGTGTTTTTTCCTTTTTCCTTCTATGGCTTAATGAAATTCAATTTATAATTTTTTTCCTCTGAGGTTGTGGGCAAAAATATGCAGTCTTTTGCTCAGCAGTTAATGCACAACACAACTATTGTATATGAAAATTAGTTTAATTCGATGATTGAAATTTATTTGTTTCACTGTAATGACTTGAAATTGAGGGTTTAACTTGAAACAAAGGGTTTAATTAGTTTTGTGGCTTAATTCGATGGATTATTTCAATGGCTTAATTATGTGGCTTAATTCGATGATTGCAATTTATTTGCTTCACTGTAATGACTTTAAATTGAGGGTTTAACTTTAAATTGAGGATTTCGCTTGAAATAGAGGGTTTAATTGGTTTAGTGGCTTATATGGCTTTATTGGTTCTGTTTCTTAATTCATCTTAATCCTATGTCTTAATTCGAGACTTAATTTTGTCGCTTAATTCTATGATTGAAATTTATTTGTTTCACTGTAATGACTTGAAATTGAGGGTTTAACTTGAAATTGTGGATTTAATTGGTTTTGTGGCTTAATTTTGTTTCTTAATTCGGTGGCTTAATTTGATGTCTTAATTTTGTGGCTTAATTCGATGATTGAAATTTATTTGTTTCACTGTAATAACTTGAAATTGAGGGTTTAACTTGAAATTGAGAGTTTTCCTTGAAATAGAAAGTTTAATTGGTTTTGTGGCTTAATTGGTTATGTGGCTTAATTCGATGGCTTAATCATGTGTCTTAATTCGATGGCTTAATTCGATGATTGAAATCACCCAAAAGGGACTAATGATTAAGTTATTTTCTCACTGGCCCCCTTCCTTTTCATAGATTGAATGTGGTTGGATAAAATCACTAAGACAATCTGGCTCTTCTCTGCACCTCTTTCCTAGTGGTTAGTTATCCCTATAGTTATATAAACTAATCAATAAGCATAGTTTGTAAGTGTTACTTAGATAGAGCTTCTATTTATACTTGTAGTTATAGGTTAGATTGGGATATGTAGTGGGGAGCTTCTATTTGGACTTGTTGATATTATTAAAGGAAGAATCTTTGCTGTAAGACATTTCTTTGCTTTATATATCCTTAGGGTCTTTCCTAGACATAGATAAATGAGATTTAGATAAACGAGAGTTACTGAGAGTGAGGTATAGGAGGTTGAAAATATTTTAAGGCCCGTCTTTGCTACCGAATACAGGTTTTGTATCTCTGTGTGATGGCTAAAGTATATGGCTTATTCCTTATTCTGAGTTGCTAAGATAGACAGAAGAAGTAAACTACAATTTATAAGTAGAAAAATTGGTGGTTGAGGGTTTAACTCTACAATGGTTAATTTCCATACAGTTTCTTTCTGATCAATGTCGTGAATGATAAATATTATTTCAGACTTCTTTGGTATACAATTTATTTCTTATCAATGTTGTAAATTATAAATATTATTTCAGACTTCAGTGCCACTAGTGCTGATTTGATTTCAAATTCTATGCACATTGATTTGATCTCGGATTCTATGCACATTGATTGGCATCTTGATATGTTTATGCATTTGTCTCCATGTTTTCCTGGTAGTTTTTCTGAATTAAGTGGAAATTAGCCAATTGATTGGACTTTCATGCTGTGGGTAGTAAAATAATTGAACTCATCTTAATTTGTTGGTATATTCCACCGAGTTGGAGACAGTTTGTTTTTGATGGATGTTGTTGTGTACATAGATTTTTTGTGTGCATCATATGAACCGTCTCATTCTAAGTCAACATTTTAAGTTTTGATTGTCTCTTCAGTTTGTGACTAATGCTGAGTATAATTTCCATTTGAAGCACCATGCCGACTCCTTTATCTGATTTTTCTGTGCTCTTTCTTCTCTTTGTTCCCCCCTCCTCCTATATGCACTCATTTCATGATGATTAACAATCCCTCCTTGCATTCAAAAAAATTATTTACTCTAATCCTAATAATGCTATGGCCGATTGGAGCCTTTCTGTCCCCTTTTACAATTTGACTTCTCTTACTACAACTCCTCATAATAATGGGTAAACTAATAAAAGAAATAATCTAACTTTTGTGCACCTTAAACATGCAAATTGTAGGTTAAATTAAGAATAAATAGGTTTTACTACTTATTAACCATAATACCCATAACGAGCTACTATCAGGCCTGGACACAAATGAACGAAGGTAAAATGACCTAACCCTAATCCACGTGAATAGATAGGTAAATGGCAGGCTTTCCATGAACTCTATAGAACATTAGGAGTTGAAGGGAAATATTTTTATGGGCTCACTCATATATGCATATGCGGTCCATATGATGCATGCCAAATTCTATGTGCCATTGCTTCATAATTCCTTCTCTGTATATGAAAGAATCATTGCGAATGAATCAACAAGTAATGTATTGTGTGTCATGTACATAAGGAATTATGATGCATACGGTCCATATGATGCACACCAAGCATAAGTATATGTAGTTAAATTTTATTGAATTCTCAATTAGATTAACTGCAACAATGAACATTATAAACTATGAAAGGTTTTTGTAATCAGTTCGTTTTTGTAATATTGGAAATTTGTTAGCCAATAATCCAAACCATATTGTATAAACCATCCTCGAAACATATTGTATATTTGACTATTATATTAAACTATATGTTTATATTTTGAACCGTATCCAAATACACATTGGAACTTACATCGCAACAAACCAAAAAGGGATGGTATCTTTATCCACATTGCAATTTGGTTACAAACAAAAAAAGTCATTCCACCCCTATGCTTGATGGCCTCCATTTTCTGAATTGCCCAAACTTGTTGAAGTGCCTGGCTCTGCCAAGTTTCTGCCATATGAGTGAGTCCAGTTTACTCCTTGTAACCATGGAGGGATTGAATAGATGAATTGTCCATTTTTTCTACTAACCCCAACACTAACTGGAGGTGGCTTATAATATATAGGATTCACCCCTGCACTATTAGGTGTATAGGGGGTGGTTATAAGCCCTGGTTGATAGTGGTGGACTTGGATGTTAATAAGGTCCTAGTATGATGGTGTATGATCTACAATGTGGTCCAAAGTGTTTGACATCATCCTATTTGCCTCCAACTGACTTGAACCATACTCTTCCCTATTTTTCACCCCTTCTTTTTCCATCACTTGTTGAGACTTTCTTGCCTCCCTCTCTTGCCTTGCAAACTGTTTTTGATGTTGTTTATCTTCCTTTTTTTTTTTCTTTTTCTATCGAGCCTTTCCTTTTCCCGAGCTACTGCTTTTGCAATCATTGAATCTCTCTTTTCCTGCACCAACTCCTTATTCCTCTGTTTAGATTCCTAAATTTCAAGTTTTCTATGATCGGACTTGAACATTAGGTTCATATTTTCTTTGGAGGTGAGTAGCTGTGAAATCCTCTCTAACCAAAGATAATATGTTTATGAACGTGTTGATGAGACCTTTTCTCTTTCTACTGGTACCTTTAGGAACCTACCAAGTATTGGTTGGTTCGTTGTTGCATGCTCCTAATGGCTTGAATATTTCCTTTCAACCTCAGGGAAACCTGATTGAACCCCAGTGTTGTCCTCGTTTAGTAATTCATTCTAAACTAACTCTTCATTATGTGATACATTTTCCACAAAATAATGAACAAGTTCAGTGCTCAACTCTATTAGTTGAGAAGGCATTTCCATGCTTTCATCATTGGTGGATGACACATTATGCTTCTTGTGATTCATCATTGCCTCTGCCAACCATGATGGTGGGGTTACTTGGGTTGGCATGCTCAAATGTTCATTGTTGATTATTGTTACATTCTCATTTGATGAAACATTGTCATTGTCATTTGGAATATCACATGCATAATTAGTAGGCATTTGAGTGGGCATGGGAGCCTCCATGTAATTGACAATTGGCTCATTACTGAATTGTGTATCACACACATGTTAATCATCACAAAAGTTCCCTTGAGAAATGCATATCATACCTTCAACAACAATAGCATCTTCTTGTCAATCCACATATTCTTGGGCATAAACCATGACATGTAAGTCCTTTTCTTCTTGACCTTCCACAACAAATGTCTAGCTACAACTAGTATCATTAATAAGAGCATCAACATTCAGTGGCCAAATTCCAGTACTCCTAAATCCAACCTTGATATTATAAGGTGTTAGATCCCTTTTAAATGCTTTACTTCCAAGCTCAGCTAGCTCAAATATTTTTACCTCCATCCCTGGATTATTTACCATCCATGAAGCCCGCTCTTCCCTGAAATAGTCCTTGAAAGGCCCAAACACGCTGACATCAAGAGGTTGCAATCTGTGAGTGGTATGAGTTGGCAATGTTAATAGGTCAATGCCTAAATTTTTGGCCTCCTAGATTTTCTGCACAACCATTTGGCTTCAATGGCCATCTAAAATAAGTAGGTTTCTATTTTTAGGCAAGACACCACTTGGAACAGTTGCGGAAAAGTGAAAAATCCAATTCAGGAAGAGTTCCTTTGTCATCCATGCATGGGGGTGTGTAGCCATGCATGCACCTGGTTCATAAATTTTTATGTAGTTTTTAAGTTGTGTTTTTCCTTTGAATAAATAAAAACATGGGATTGAAGAACCAGCTGCATTCACATAACAAAGTATAGTGATCCACTCCCTGCTTCTAAGAAAAAAATTTGGCACATTTCTGCTCCCTCTCTTGGCAATTATCCACATGCCACAATTCCTTCCAGATTATAAGCATGTTTTGTCATAGTTCCAGATATGGTTTGGGGCATAAGAGTGTTTTTCATATGCATGGGAAAGTGTGTCATAGAATTTAGACACAATTGTAGGGTGTAAATTTAAAGCCCTGTCTCTATCAAGACCCTCCATTGTTCGTAAGACAAGGTTTGGATGCCTTTTTTAAACCCACTCCACCAAGGTTTGCCATGAAACCTATCTTTGAAGGGGTTAGGCCTCCCTTGATAGATTTGAGCTATAGTGGATTTGAGTAGTATCAAATCTAACTCATGTCCCAATTGGGCCATCTCCTTACACCACACAACCACCTCGGCCTCCTCTTCTTCAGTCATAACAATAACAGGACCTCTACGCTTTGTATGTGTGAGCCCATTGATCCAATAATGTATGCTTGAGGTTGTAATTCCATGTTTTTTTGTGGATGCACGCATTGAGTATCCCCCTAAATCTATGTCATCAATTGCAACTAGCATTTCTTCCTTTTTCCACCCTCTTATGGCACTGATTTTCTTAGTTGAACTTGCACCTTGTAATGTGGTTGGGGGTGACACTGTGGTATATGGATGGATAGTAGGATCTTCCACCACATGGGCATTCTCAACATCATTTCAGGGGGCATTGGCAGCATTGACATCATCGACTGTTTCCTCTTCCGATGAAGTGCAGCTCTATTGGGCACCCTTTTTCCCTCGCCTCCTCTTGTTCCTTATACGATCTGCAATTGAAACTCGTGGCATGGCTGCAACAACAACATGCATAATGTTAAAATTTATTTGTGTCATTGGAAGTTGTTTAAGCTATAGAAACTCAGTCTAATGCATATAATAAATTTAAATAAGAAACTCAGTATAATCAATAATTGCAACTTGCATAATAAAAACTCAGTCTTATTTATTTCATGAAATTTAAATATGAACAAGTTAAGCAATACTTTCAACCTACATATATCTTACTTCATTTGTTGTTAAGGTCACTAAGCATATGATTAGAATGGGTAGGTTTGAATGTGTGTTAGGATTTGAATGATCAGAAAGGTCCATTTCTAATCTGTCTTGTTTAAATTTTTTTAGTTTCTATATTGTTGCATATAGACAATTCAAAGATAGATAGACATGATGCAATCTATTTTTTCTAATCTCAAAGTTGTATCATGTTCTATGGTGGCCTAATGAGGCATAATTTGCTCAAAAATGAAACATCATCTTTCGAACAGTAATTTTGGCCATGTACTGTTCATATGATTAGAACGGGTAGGTTTGAATGTGTGTTAGGGTTTGAATGTGTGTTATTTTTTTGGTCATATTTACCTTCTAATGACTCGAATGTTTAGATGTGAATCTTGTTGAAAAGAACAATTTCTCTATAAATCATATAAATTATTAGTAAATGATTATAATTAATTAGCAGTATAAAATACCATTTGAAAAATAAACATGGTATCAAACCTCGAATCTGAGAGCATCGTTGAAGTAGTCAACTTGTCTATCACAGTATAAGTTCTGAAAAGGGAGTAGTAGATCTAAAGGAGACCAAACTATCTCAAATATAGCTATCAACTTCATGAAGGTCGAGTATCTCAAAGAATATCTATCTTAAGGTCGAATTATGAAGGTTGAAAATATATTGAAAAAGAAAACTAGTAAAAGGGAATATTTAAAGGAGCAGAAGTCAATCTATTTCAAGCTCTAGAATTCACATCACTATCCTAGTTAAAGAAGAGACATAATCGAGATTTGAGTAGTCATGTCTGAGAAAAAGAGGAATAGGGGAGGATTCAGATTAGTCACATGTGAGAAAAATAAGAATAGGGAATATAAATATGATTCCATCCATTATGGAAGGTCAAAAGGCCTCAGGGTTAACTATAATTTATATAATGAAAATATATTATGGAAGGAGTCTTAGTTCAATAACACTATTTGCAATAAGGACAAAGTTTTAAGCCTTAGTATATCCACACAAGTAGCAAAGGAGTATGTAAAAATTGGAAGGTTGAGAGAATTGGGAGGTCAAAATTACTTGAGCATGTACTTTAGTCCGAATTTGGTTGCATAAGTTGACCAAAAATGATAAAAATAAAGGTTGAAAACCTTAGAATCTATTTTAGTGTGCCTGGAAGGACTTAGGAATACAAAGGAATATAAAACCAAGTCGCAAAGCTAGCTAAATACAAACGTGATCTCTGATCTAGCAGTAAAAGCTAAGATACCTCAGACATAGCTTCAGAACATTCAAAATACCTCAATACAAATTATTTCATATGTAATCTTAGGAAGGTTGAAAGGCTTCATATTTAAAAAGGATCTTAAAATCATTTGGTTTGGAGTTGAGCCAAGAACAGTCTAAAATTAATCTATCAACTTCAACCATCATTCAAAATTCGGGTTTGTTAATGAAGTAATATTTTCAGTTATGATTGATCTTCGTTTTGAAGTTATGATGCCCTAAGCCAAGGTGAATATAACGATGAAAAATTCCCTACTTTATTAAGTATCTTCTATATTGTGAATAGAACAAGTTTCAAAAGATAGTAATTTTGGAAATGTCTTGTTTGTATGATTAGGATGCATAGGTTTGAATGTGTTCTAGGGTTTGAATGTGTGATCATAAAGGTCATTTTCTAATCTGTCTTGTTTAAATTTTCTAGTTTCTATACTATTGCATATAGACAATTCAAAGACATGTAGACATGATGCAATCTATGTTTTATAATCTCAAAGTTGTATCATGTACTATTTGTTATTCTTAATATAACATTGTTGCATATAGAAAATTCAAAGACAAATAGACATGATGCAATCTATGTTTTCTAATCTCAAAGTTGTATCCTATATTGTTTGCTATTCTTAATATAACAGTGTTTTTTTGTTGTGAAAAAAAAGAGTTGAAGAGGGAGATGTCCAAAGAAATTGGCTTTTGTGTGTTTGGGGAATCCCAAGGAGACTTTCCAACCCTAATTTAGGGCCCTTAAAGTAGAGTGCCCAAGGCTAAGGGTTTTGTAATGAAAAACTTGTCACTAAACATAAGGTAACTAGGGGGGATACCTTAATATGAATTTTCTCAGGTGTTTCTCTATTATTCATAACCAAGATATTATATTTATTCAGGAGATAATGAATTATGTTGAAAAGGTAGTAGGTTGTATTCTCGAAATTTTGGTAGGCTAGATTTTATATGTTTGGATGTGAACGGATTATTAGGAGGTATTGTTGTTGGTTGGTCCCCTGAATATGGTAATTTAACTGACTCAACATGCGAATGAGGTCTACAAGTGGAAGGGTCTGTCCCTTCTCTTGGTATCACCCCCTCTCTTTTAAATTATTACATGCCTTATGAAAATAATGAAAGTTTCTATGTTGTTCAACTGTTCTCTAGAAGTATTGATTGTGAGACTGCTAAAGTGTTTCTTATGAAAACAATGAAAGTTTATATGTTGTTCAATTGTGCTCTGGAAGTATTGATTTTGAGATTGCTAAAGCATTATTATGTGCATTATGAGAACAATGAAAGTTTCTATGTTGTTCAACTGTGCTCTAGAAGTATTGATTGTGAGACTGCTAAAACATTCCTTATGAAAACAACGAAATTTTCTATGTTGTTCAACTATGCTCTGGAAGTATTGGTTGTGAAACTGCTAAAGAATTATTATGTGCTTTATGAATACAATGAAAGTTTCTATGTTGTTCAATTGTGCTTTGGAAGTATTGATTGTGAGACTGCTAAAGCATTATTTACGGGCCTTATGAAAACAATGAAAGTTTATGTGTTGTTCAACTGTGCTCTAGAAGTAAACAATGATTTCACACATAGTAGATGAAAGTTTATATGTTGTTCAATTGTGCTCTAGAAGTAAACAATGATTTCACACGTAGTAGCTAAATTGCGCTCTAGAAGTAAACAATGATTTCACACGTAGTAGCTAAATTGCGCACACAATTTTTTCATATGATAAATCAATGGAATATTTGGAAGATTTAAAATAACAAAAAGAAATAAAGGGAAAAAAAATGAAGTTTATACATTAAAATAATGGAAGATTTAAAGACTTAAAGAAAACACTTGAATTATTCAAACCTAATTACAGTGTGATGTATCTGATTACAATGTGTTGTCTCTAATGGAGTGAATCCAATTGCATATGAGTAGAATGAAATTTTATGAAGCAATTGTGAGGTGGTTTTATTTATTTTTGTTGTTGAATTTGATTGGAAGGGAGGATTGACATGGATTGCTTTTCTCTAATTTCAAATGTGTTGTGGATTGTTTTATATGTCATCCAATGGTTGAAAAACTCTTATTGTTGATTCTTGCGTTTTCCTTTGTGTACTCGTGTGTTTAATTCTTGAATCATGTGTTTAATTCCTGAATCTTGTTTGTTGGTGTCATTTATTGTTGAACATATATGCAGTTATGGCTAACACATTCATTCTCTATTCTTGTGCAGGTAGGAATGGACTTTGCTCATAGCTGCTCCAGTTTCCGTTTATTGGGGTTGGTCTGATGTGATATGTGTCTTGTTGGATAGTTTGGGATGAAAGTTTTGTTTGTTAATTTTGTTTTGTTTTATAAAACATATCTGAAGGCACTTGGGACAATATGTACTGTCAGTTTGTAAGATGAAAGGCAAGTGTTGGACAATTTTAAGCCCAATCAATATTTGGGCCAACTTTGGACATATTTGAATAACTTATATAACTTAATATTATGTAGTTATATTTTATCTATGAATGTTTTATTGTTATGTTTTGATAGCTGTATGAGCTCAATACTATAATAATTACTAGTTCCCACACAATAATAGAAGCCTCTCCCTGGTAAAGAAAAGCCGTTTATAAAAACAACATCCGTTATTCTCTTCTTAGAAAAAGGAAATATTGCAGGGAAAAGGCGTTTATTTGCTAGTTCATCAACCCATATTGTCGGCTTGCGAAAAAGGGTAGGCTGGAGAGCAGTGTCTCGTCCACATCGAAAACCCACGCGCCCTTCCCATCGGTTGAGGGTATGAGAGAATCAACATAAGCCATGGATTCTTTGGCCACCATGTGTAAGTCCCTCACATATTGGTTTCCACTCCCGACCATGTAGCTTTTCACGGATTCCACGAATTCAAGAGGCACCACGGTCCATGAGCACAGGGTGTTTGTTTCTACGCCCAACCTCCATGCTTTGAAGCCAAGTTGGCCCTCTTGGTTCATATTCCAAGTCTCTCCTTGCGCTGTGAATTGTTGTGATACCTTGTGATACCTTGCGCTGTGAATTGTTGTGATACCTTGCGCTGTGAATTGGGACTCTGGTAGTTGATCCGAGAATGCAATATCAGAGCCATGGAAGAGGGAGAATCATTGAAGATCTTGAAGGTATTAGATGTGGTGGACTGCAGAGCACAGAGGAGGCTGAGATTGTTATGGTTAATGAGCGGAAGAGAAGCCATGGAAAATGAGGTATATAGATGTATGGTGCAGGCGGCTGCTTAGCTTTCCTACCCATTTAAAATAATAATAATAAAAAATAAATAAATTCCATTCGCGTTACGACTCAGTTTTTTTAGAAGACAAGAGTGTACTCCCAGTTAGCACAACTCCAAGTATATTCGAGATGCTCCTGCGTGCGGTGAAATTAACTTTACATTTTTAAATATTATTGAATTTGATAAATAATAGCAAAGTTAATGTTTAACTTCCTGTATTAAATTTTCAAATATTTTCAATATATATAATAAAAATAAAAATGATTAAAGTTAATTAGGTATTGAAGTGAATTCTGAGATGTAGATAATAATTAGTAAAATTTTGAAATATTTTCAAAATATATAATAAAAAGTAAAAATGGCTAATGTCAGTGGTTTTTAATGTCTATTACGTTTTAGGTTTAAGTTTGATGGATAAGTTGAGAATGGTAGTATTTTTAGGGAGAGTAAGTCTACTTCAAAGGGATTTAATTTCTCACAATTTTGGTGATAACAATACAAAGTGGCCCCAATCTAAACTTAACATAGTTATCAAATTTGGAAATAGAGTTTCCAAAATTTTAATTTAATTATTAATAACTATTAAGTGGATTGTAGGTATTTAACATTCACAAAATATTGTAAAATATTTTTAATAGTATTCACAATTCAAAGGTTGAAATTTATCTTAAAATAGTTATGTTTTTTCTACACTTCTAATTAAATTGATTAATTAAAACAAGGTCATATGAAATGAGTTATGGTTTTCTAAATATAAATATTTATAAACCATGATATTGGCCCATAATATTATAACAAAACTTATTTCCAAATTAAAAATCTCCATAGTAAAATGCAAAATACATATATATTTAATTTATATATTAATTATTTCTTTAATTAATAATAATTTGAATATATATATATATATATATATATATATATATATATATATATATATATATATATAAATTTTTTATACATTTATGTGATAAATATAAAATTTAAACTTCAAAATTTTACATTTTAAATAATATTTATGATATAACACATTTTTGAAATTGTATATTTTTTTAATATAAATTTATGTGATTTTATAAATATATAAATAAATTTAAAATATTAAAATTATATAAATTTAATAATTCAAATGTATTATTTCAATAATTTTTTATTAAATAAATTTATAAAAATTATACCTTTCATCACCATTAAGGAAAATTATTTTAAGACATTTTGAACATTAAAGTATTTAAAGAAAATTATTTTAAGCATATTTTTCATATGCATCGCACCTCTATGCAGGTCTCAGCAAAATCTCTTTTCAAGATTAGTTGAAAATAATAATAATAAATAAATTGGCATGCAAAGACATCTTTCTCGTCCGGTTATTTTTTTCCTGAAGTTACATTATTGGTAGTTTTCCACGTTATATGACTTTCAGTTTACTTTTTTAAATAATTTTTTTATTAGTACCGCCTATGACAGAAGCATATATTTTCAGCGTTACATAACGTACTTAGATATATTGCTTTTTCGGTTTCTTCATTCTAAAATTTACTTATATGTGGTAGATACCTTTAGTATCTTTTTCCGAAGTTTATTTTGGGTCGTTTTCATATTATCTCGTATTTTATAAATTTCTGTGTATTTTAAAATTGGGTTTAATTTTTAATTAATTTTCGAGAGTATATGTTTAACCATTTTGTTATTAACAAGGACTGCAAGCAGCTGAGTTCCCGTTGGTAGATAATTTAATTTTGAAATTTATGATGCAAATGAATTTTAATTTTGTTGGATAATATAGAAATCGAGTAGTTTTTAGTGTGATTTTTTGAAGATTTTTATGGTGGTTTTTTTTGGTGTAATTTTTCTAAAATTTTGCAGGAATTCATTGAAAAGAGAAGTTTGATTGCTAACTTTGCACAATCGAAGTGTCTTAGGGGTTTTTGAGGGCGTTGAATCCATATATTGAATCAAAAACCCAGTTTAAATAACAAAAACCAAGATTTTACCTCAAATTTTTTCACTGGATTCTGACACCTGAAATGTTGTGAAACCAGTTCCAAAAATAGAAGAAAAGAGATATCAACGCCTTAAAAATAAGCCACTTCGAGGGGGCAACTTCCAATACATTACATAAATGAAAAATTCTTGGATGATTCAAATTACAAAACCTCCTTTCTATATATAGGAGTCCATGGGGCCACAATGTAATCCTAGCCGACCTAACAATAATAATTTAAGGGCACAATAATAAAAATATGAGGGTTACAAGGGTACAATAATAACAATAAGGGGGTTACACTAACAACAATAAGGGACTATACTAGTAATATAGGGACCTAACATGCCCCTCTCCTTCAAAAAAGTGTTTTCCTCAACGCTTGAGTAGTTCTAGGTGCTTCTGTATAAAATTCTCATCCTTCCATGTAGAATCTTCAGTGGGTAAGTTCTTCCACTTCATGAGATACTCTAAAATTGATCGATTCCGTAGCTATCGCGTTCTTCTTTCCGTGACTGCTTCAGGTTCCAATATGATTTTTCCTTCCTCATCAAGTTCTGGCAATATTGTTTGAACTGGAAGATTTTCACCTATAACCTTCTTTAAGCATGAAACATGGAAAACTGGATTTACTCGTGAAGAAGCAGGAAGCTCCAATTTGTATGCCATAGTACCAATCTTTTGGAACACCTTGTAAGGACCATAGTACTTTGGCGATAATTTATTATCCTTCTTAGCTTGCTTGAGGGACATTTTTTTGTATGGTCAGAAGCCGCAAAACAGCACAGCCTCCTACATCAAACTTCTCGCTGCGATGTTGATCCGCTCGTTGTTTCATTCGATTTTGTGCCAAATTTAGGTTATCCTTTAAGAGTTAGAACTTCTTGTTACGTTCCGATGTGATCTTCCATCGCTTTAACCTTAAATTTTCTCTTAAAGATGATGTGATGGACATTGTGGGATGATATCCATAAAGTGCCATAAATTGAGTCATTTTTTGCATACAAGATGGAAGGAAGTGTTATACCACCATTCAGCGAGAGGTAACCACTTGACCCATTGTGTTTGCTTATCAGATACAAAACAACGAAGATATCCTACCAAAAAATGATTCACTATCTCAGTTTAACCATCGGATTATGGATGATAAGATGACCTATGAGCTAATTGAGTACCCAAACAAGAAAATAACTTCATCCAAAAATTTCTAGTAAAAATGGGATCTCTATCGCTCACAATAATATTTGGGTTTCCATGTAGCTTTTGAACTATTTCCATAAATGTAGCAAGAACTGTACTTGATTTAAATGGATGAGATAATGCACAAAAGTATGCATACTTGGTAAGTCTATCAACTACCACCACGATGACACTCTTTCCTTCGGACTTAGGTAAACCTGTGATAAAATGCATTGAAATCTCCTCCCAACGTTGACTTGGAATGGAAAAATGTTGTAGAAGTCTCGGGGTCTTAATTGTCTCAACTTTATTCTGCTGGCAAACCAAACATTCTGCCACAAAATTTTGAATATCAGATTTAAGGCCATCCCAAAAAAATTGTTTCTTCACCCTGTGGTAAGTTTTTAAAAATCCTGAGTGTCCTCCTAAAGGAGAAGTGTGCAATTCCAGAAGAATCTTTTGTTTTAGTTGGGAATTCTCACAAAGATATAAGCGATCTTTGTACCATAAGGAATCATTTTTCCAACTAAATGTATCAGATGTACTAGGATCTTGCTGCAACTTTTGAATGAGTGTCCACATTTATTCGTCCTTCTTCCATTCATCTCTTGCTTCGGTTATCCAATCTGGTTGGATAATAGAAATGGCACAAAGCAATGCTTCCACCTCTTCATTCTTTCTTGTTCGTGCATCTACAACAACATTTAGCTTCCCTTTTTTGTAGATTATTTCAAAGTCATAACCCAACATCTTTGTGACCCATTTTTGCTGCTTTTTTGAAGATAGTCTTTGTTCCAAAAAGTGTTTGAGACTATCATGATCAGTTTTTACCTTGAAGTGTTTTCCCATTAGGGAAGTTCGCCATTTCTTTAGTGCATGCAGTATTGCGAACATTTCCTTCTCATAAATAGGTTTATGTAAATACTTTCCTTTAATTGGACGACTTTCAAAAGCAATCGGTCTTCCTTCTTGCATTAAAACAACACCAATTCCATTTACTCAGGCATCACATTCCACAATAAAGGTTTTTGTGAAGTCTAACGTAGCTAAGACCAGTGCTAGGCACATTGCCTCTTTAAGATGTTCAAAGGCCTTAGTTGCTTCAGGAGTCCATGAAAATGCATCTTTCTTCAATATATTGTTAGAGGTGCTACTATTCTCCCATAATTCTTAACAAACTTGCGATAATACCCTGTTAACCCGAGAAATCCTCGCAACTGCTTTATGGTTGTGGGGACTTTCCATTCCTTAATGGCTTTAATTTTGTTAGGGTCTACCTTAACACCCTCATGAGATACAATATGCCCTAGATATTCCACCTCTTGTACTCCAAAGAAACATTTGGATGTTTTTGCATATAATTATTTCTCCTGCGATAGTTTGAGAACCTTGTCAACATGTTGAACATGATCCTTCCAAGATCTGTTGTAGATTAGTATATCATCAAAAAATACTAGCACAAATTTTCTAAGGAAAGGTTTGAAAATGGAATTCATCAACCCTTGAAATGTAGAAGGTGCATTGGTAAGGCCAAAAGGCATGACCAAAAATTCATAATGACCCTCATGAGTTCGAAATGCTGTTTTCGGAATATCTTCAGTCATCATTCTAATTTGATGATATCCTGAACGAAGATCCAACTTGGTAAAATAAATTGCTCCATGTAATTCATCCAATAATTCATCAATCACAGGAATGAGAAATTTATCTTTAATGGTGAGCTTATTGAGCTCCCTATAATTCGGACACATGCGCCATGATCCATCCTTATTGTGTACCAATACTACAGGAGCAGAGAGAGAACTTTGACTAGGTTGAATTATACCCGCCTCTAATATTTCTGCAATCATACGTTCAATTTCGCTTTTTTGGACATAAGGATATCTATAAGGCCTGATGTTTGGAGGAACACTTCCTGAAATCAAATGAATAGCATGATCATGATCATGAATAGGTGGGAGTCCTTTGGGAGTTTCAAACACCTTGGAATGATTGTCCAGGACTTTTTGGAGATCTGCAGAAATAGATGATTTTGATGTTGGAACTTCTAGTGAGCATAATTGTGCAATTACGCCTCGTTGTTCTTTCTTTAGAAGCTTTGTCATAACATTAGATCTAATTATCTTTCTAGGATTCCTTGCAATACCCTGTAATTCGAATTCTTTTCCTTCTGAAAAAAAAATTCAAGAAAAGTTCTTGAAAATTAAAAGCTACCGTCCCCAAAGATTGTAACCATTGTACTCCTAGTACAACATCAACACCTCCCATAAGAATGGAAAGCATTGGACTATTCAATACATATTCCCCCATGGTTAGCTTGATATTATGGCATTTTCCAGAGCAATTTATAGTTCCTCCATTTGCAACCATCACTTGACATTATGGTGCTAGGTATTAGAAACAATTCAATTCCTTGGCTACGTTACAATGAATAAAATTATGGGTACTACCTGAATCAATCAACACTATTACCTTTTTCTTCTTGATATGTTCTTCTATCTTGAGAGTTTGAGGAGTGGTAATTCCTGCCAATGCATTACACGATATGTTCGGACTCATTTCTTCCTCTTCTAGGGTTGGTTCCTGGTGTATATCCTCTTCTTGTTCATTTTCTTCCTCTTCACAATCTATGTAAAATAATTTCTTCTTAGCACACTTATGACCTTTAGTGTATTTGCTATCACAACTGTAGCAAAACCCTTTTGCTCTTTTTTCTTCCAATTGTTGCGGTGTCAACCTTGTAGGTTGTGGAAATCTAGGTGTAGCAACACTTCCTTCTTTATAGAAGTGAGTGGTAGGCTTCCTTGTCGCCATAATTTTACATTCAATTTTTCTCGTCAACCTGAATGCCTTCTCCAATGAATCAGGTTCCAAAACGTGAACTTCATGTTGGATGTTATCCTTTAAAATACTTATGAAGAGATCAATCCTGTGTTCCTCTGGAATATCAGTTACCCTTATATTCAATTTTTGGAAGTCCTCAATGTGCTCTCCCACTAAACCCTTTTGTTTGAGATTTATCAATTGGCTAAAGAAGGTGTTGCTCTTTGTATCCTCATAATGTGCTATCATTTCCTCCGTAAAAATTGACCAAGTGACAATTATTTTACGGGAGCAAAGCCATCGATACCATACAAATGTATTTTGTTATAAATGTAAACTTGCAATACAAACACTGTTACCAATGAAATAGGTAACCGCACTGTTACCTATTTTTTTTTGGTAGCATAAAAAGCACCCGATTTTGAAAAGTGGTGATGTAGAATAACCTTTTTTTTGTTTTTGAGCACATTTTTGATACTCTAATATTTTTATTTATGAAGTATGAATATTTGTTTTAAAATGTTAGTGATTTTCATGCTAATTTTCAAACGTATTGATACAGCATCAATTTTTTTTTTTTAAAGCGGTGATTTTCATGCTAATTTTGAAACGTATTGATGCAGCATCAACCCTTTTTTTTAGAGTGGTGATTTTCATGTTGGTAATAAAACACAAAACTTAGATTAAAAAATATATAAAAAAACAATTAAAAAAACCAATAAAAATGTAAAAAAAACAAAATTAACTCGTAATATATATATATATATTCGAAAATTATATCAAAAGAAATGACAAAATTTGAAAAAAAAAACACATAATTTAAAGAAAAAACAAAAATTAACCAAAAAAATTTAAAAAAAAACATCAAAAACATATTTTTCTAAGTTATTAAAAAAAACCATATAATTAAAAAAAAATTAAAATAGAAAATTTAAAAATAATTTAAATTACAAAATTAAAATTTAGATAAAAAAAATAAAATACAAAAAAAGAAAAAATTAAATTAAAAAAATAATAATAAGAAGAAAAAAAAATACAAATTTTAAAATTAACCAAAAGAACAAAATAAAAAAAACAAAACAAAACAAAATTTAAAATTTAAAAAGAAAATTAAAATAAAAGAATTAAAATAAAAAAATTATCATTAAAAAAACAAAAAATGAAAAAAACCACGTGCAAATAATTAAAAAACAAGTGTCCATAAATTTACTGTTTTTTTTTTTTTAAATGAAACAATTTATAAATTTTAAAAATGAAAAACTAAATAAACTAAAAGATTAAAAAAAGAAAATTAAATTAAATTAAAATTTAATAAATAAATTTTAAATTTTAAAAAATAATTAATCTAAAATATTAAATTTAAAAACAAAATTAAAAAAAAACAAAAACAAAAAAAATTAAAAAAAATTAAATTTAAAATAAAAATTTTGAATTAAAAAAAAAAAAATTTAAAAAAAAAAGAAGAATTTTTTGATCGTGGTGGCACCGCCAATCGGCCTCCCACTCAGGTGGCGGTGGAGGCCGGTCGCTGGGCGGGCAGGGAGGCTGCATGTAGCCTCCCCGCCCGCCCAACGGCCGGCCTCCGCCGCCATCTGGGGAGGACGCTGATTCTGGGAATCGGCCTCCCGCCGCGGGAGGCCGATTCCGGGGCGAGAGGCCAATTCCGGGAATCGGCCTCAGGGCCGCTGCGGGAGGGTGATTCTCGGAATCGGCCTCCCGTCGCGGGAGGGCGATTCCCGGAATCAGCCTGAGGGCGATTCCCGGAATCGTCCTCCGCCGCGAGAGGGCGATTCGCGGAAATCGCCCTGAGGCCGATTCCGGGAGCGAGATTCCCAGAATCGGCCTCCAGCCTCCACCACCACCTGGGCGGGAGGCCGATTGGCAGTGCC
>CM076578.1:1600860402-1601012902 GCA_034641835.2 Pinus albicaulis | reverse complement strand
TTAGCTTCCATGTCATCCATCTTAGATTCGCTGCCAACTTCCATGCCATATATCTTAGATTCCACGCCTTTCTTCAAACCATCCATCTTAGTTTCCATATCTTTCTTCAAAACTTCCATGTCATTTTTTGTTGCTCTTTGTGAGAGCGAAATTTGTTGCACTTGCTCTTGTAATTTTGATATATCATGTTGCCATTCTTCGTCTTCATGAGTCATAGTAGAGCCTTCTAAAGGCTTAATGGGTGTTGAATTATTTTTAGGGGCCATTTTAGAAACCAATACTGATATCTATTCTACAATATGCCCTTGGAATCAATTCAACTTGATTCTTCAAACAAGACTTATGCAATTTGGAAAAAAATACACACATTTTACTTGCTTTTGCAGAGCTCTATATTGAAATTGAATTATCTCTATAATTGAAGATCCTCAATATTTGAAATTTGGCCCTGTAGTAGTCCTCTGAAGCTTCTTTCAAATGCCACAGGTCTGACTTGATTTGGAGTATTCAAGACAAAGTTATGTCCAATGTCTCACAATGACCTAATTATGGACTGGTTCAGTAGAGCGAACTTGTACGACTTTCCACATGTCACTGTTTGCTCCTTTGGTCCTGAAATTTATAGACAGGAAACTACAATCCGTGTAATCCCAGCCACCTTTTACATAATTCCAATCTGATGTTCAGAGAGAGAGTTATGAATATTTTCCCACAATCACCTCTTTGAGATGAAATTAGGGAGCCTGAAAAATACCTAAATTCCACAAATCATATCTCGAAAAATATTATGAACCAAGCTCTGAAATTTTGTGATGATGTTCCTCTAGATCTCAGCTTCGCGCTCTAAAAATTTCAGCTTCTGAACCTTCGTAGAAATTTTTTTATAGTGCCAATTCCGTGATGACCTGTTTAAGTGAAATTCAGGAGCCTGCAAAAAGCCCTACCTTCCACAGATCATATCTCCGAAAATATTGTGAACAAAGCTCTGAAATTTTGTGACGATGTTCCTCAGGATTTCTTCTTCGCACCCTAAAAATTTCAGCTTCTGAACCTTCGTAGAAAAAAAGTTATAACAAAAATTCCACGATGACCTGTTTGGAGCAACGAAACCCTAGAATTCAAAGCTCTGATACCAAATGTTGTGAAACCAGCTCCAAAAATATAAGAAAAGAGATATCAACGCCTTAGAAATAAGCCACTTCGATGGGGCAACCTCCAATACATTACATAAATGAACAATTCTTGGATGATTCAAATTACAAAACCTCCTTTCTATATATAGGAGTCCATGGGGCCACAATGTAATCATAGTGGGGCCATAATGTAATCCTAGCCGACCTAACAATAATAATTTAAGGGCATAATAATAACAATATGGGGGTTATAGGGGTACAATAATAACAATAAGAGGATTACACTAACAATAATAAGGGACTATACTAGTAATATAGGGACCTAACATGTTCCAAAAAATCGCACTAAAAACAACTCCTATTGAAACATTAACCAAGACTGCATGCGGTGGGAGTCCTGACTGGTAGATAATTTTGTTTAGAAATTTAAGATGCAAATAAATGTTAATTTTGCTTAATGAGATTGAAACATATTGATAGGTTAATAAAAATAAGGCGCAACATTAAAATCAAATGAAGTATCTGCATCAATTTAAAAATAAAATAAAATATATATATATATATATATATATATATATATATATATATATATATATATATATATATAATTTGTTTATGAATTTATAACTACATTTTTATCTATTTTATATAATTTGGTATCCATCTACTAATCTATTTTATATAATTTGGTATCCATCTACTAATGACCCCTAGTTGCTTAGTTGCTTTGTTTTAGGAGAAAGGTTACATATAACAAGTGTTATCATCGTGTTTTTATTATTGGAGGTGGGAAATGTAAGTTCAAATTATCATTCATTAAAATGGAATAAGATAAACCATTCAACTTAGTTATTCATTGAGTTGTGAACATAGAGTGATTAGGTGGATGGATTAAAAAAATCTGTTAATTTGTGGGGTAGTAGTATTGTCATGAACTACACAGTTTTGAATGCTATTTCAGTTTCGTTTTACATTGTTGAATTAAAAGCCTGAATGTCCCAAGTTTCATTATCTGCATGCTATTCTCAACTATCTATTTGATGGCCTTTGCATACCTTTAGGTGCTAAGGAAGTGATCTACAAAGGTGTGACTCGTGAGAAAGAGCCATGGGTTCGGTACTGAGTCGAAATCAGAGATCCCTCCATTAAAAGATGCAAGTGATTAGGTATGTTTGACACTATTGAAGAGGTGGCGAGGGCATACGTTGAAGTGAGTAGAAATATAAAAGGAACCAAGGTGAAGACCAACTACCTAGCTCCCTCCCTCCATCTCTAAGTTGTCCAAAAATAAAGTTGCACCACCATTGTCACTATTAGATATCGAACATCATCGCTGACCTCTTGTTGACGCAGGTTTTATGCACCCTAATCAATAAGGAGGAAGTGACCCAGGCTGAGGCTTTTCACACATCCCAAGCCATTTGGTGTTGTCATCCCTATTGAATTAGAGGCTCTGTTTGCCTTGTGTTTCTTCCTCTCGCTAAAGGAAAAGACATGAGAAGTGTAACAAATATCCTAAATGCACACACTCACACACACAATGAGAACAACTATTTAATCCATACAAATATACATATGTACAAATGAAAAGATGATGTACAAAAAATTATGTAACTGAAATTAATGGGAAAGAAAGATTTTTCCCCTTGAAAGGAGGCTTGGTTTGTTGCTCAAATGAGTTTCTAAAATAATTAAAATTTAAACACAAGACAAAGCTAAACTAATACTAATCTAATGTGACAACCCCGGGTTAAAACTTCATGTAATAAAGTTAATAAAGGCACAATAAGGCCAAGTTCATGGGACACGTATTCCAAGTTGAATATTTGGCAAAACATCCTAGTGTGGGTGTTCATTTGGTTTATTATGGCTAAGGGAAATTGACAAAGGCAATGGCAAAGGCTTTGAAAAGGAAATAGACATTAATTGCCATTTTATTTATGAAAATAAATGAAATTAGGAGAAAAGGAAGGTGAAAGGTCACAAGTTGCATGTGAGGAGGAAAACAAAGCAAAATTAATGGAAAATGGAAGAAATTAGAGGCCTCAATCATAAAAATGCTTATGTGGATAAATACATAGATTTTGACAGTTCATTTTTGGAGCTCTCTTTCTATGCTCTCTCTCACACTCTTGCACACTTAGAGTTTTTTTGGAGCACTCTACCATTGGAACAAGGAAGTCAAAGGAAGGACAAAGAATGCAAATGGAAGCAAAGATCAAGTAAGGAAGATTTGTATCAAGTGAATACAATGGGACTACTTATAGGTATCAAGTTGTATGTATGATTTCCTTGCTAGTTTTGGCATGCATGGCATATGCATATGTGTATTTGGTTCTCTTGTTGTCATTGGCAAGGGTTTTTCTAGATGTGACAATGGTTTTCAGCCTTGTCTTGCCATTTCCGGATAGCCATGGTGTGATGGGGTTTCTCTTACTTGGTTGAGCTGGATTGCTGAATGGTTTCGAAACTGAGTAGGGTTGTCTCAGGAAGAAACAAAAGGCCTAGGAATCCCTGGACCAGTGAAGGTGGGATTGCAGTAAATATTGATTGTGTACACCCTCGTTGGGACTAGAAATCCTCGACTAGTGAATGGCAGGGTATACGGTAAATCCTAGGGGGTGGAGATGAACAAATTCCTCACAGTTTACGTGGAGAGATTTGGAGGAATCCATGCTTGTATAGGCCTAGTGATCCCTGGACCGGTATGTGGTGGGATTGGGATAATTCCTGGTACTGTATGTTTCTTGTTTGGGCCTATGAATCCCTTGGCAAGATTGTGGTCTGGTTGTATAGATGAGGGCTTGGGCCTAGGAATCCCTTGGTGGGTTTTGGTAAAGCCTACGGAAGCCCTGGTTGTTTTTTTTAAGTGCCACATTCATGCTTAGAATATCACACGGGGGTGATTGGATGAAAGAAATATTTGGTTCAACCCAATCTATGGTCGGGTGGTATATGGAAGTCTCTGATTTGGTTACGTTTTTCATATGTTAATAAGAGTTCTTTCCTCTTGTGTATTATGTGTAAATGTGTTTGTTATTATGTGGTTACAATGGTTGTGCTATCATTGTTGATATGTTGGTTATATCCTCGTATAAGCATGGTTTATGACAGACTTGAGTTATGGCTCTCATCTTGTTTTGTTTCATAAATGAAATGTTAATTAATGCATGGCCTAATAGATGATATTACAACTATTATGAGAGGGAATCATACCTTCTTGATGATTCTCATATAAGTATGAATTCCCTGTGCTCATATGTCATTATATAACCTATATATTACATGTTCATGACGTGTTTGACAGAATGTTTGTCATGGATAAGCCTTATTAGGTCAGTTCTGATCAGAATCTGGATTAGGGGGAAAATTTTTCCAAAAATTAAAAGTGCTTAGAATCACACCAAACTAGAGCGCTCGGATAGGCCTCGTCACCAGGAATCTAGCGCACTTCATTTCATCGAAAACTGACTATGTATGTGAAAGTTAGAGCCCATTGTTCGTCGTGCCAAACAGGGGAATTTAAAAAAAAAGGGCTAAACAGGGTCAAAGGTCAAAATTTGGGTTTTTCCACCAGCCAATGGCATGCTGACAAGTGTCAAATAGTGAGTGGCCCAAATTTCTGGTTTGTTGGCTTTTTGTGGTTGGTTTGTGGAGGACCAATACGATGTTTACACGTGGCTAGCCCGGAGACCGCCATGTGCCTCTCCAAAGGTCGAATTTGATTATGGTATGGTCATATATCAATGTAATTTGCATTGGAAAAATTTTATTACATTCGGAAGGGCGGAGGTCGGGGTCGAACCTGCGACCTCCCCCACACCAACATGACACAATACTATTAGATCGCACATTGGAACTTAATATATTTAGTGAAAAATATGTATTTGAGTTGTTACCAATATTCGGCGGGCATTTAAAGGGCCATCCCTTATAGCATGGGACCACACCCCAGAACCAGGCGAGAGGCTAGGAATTAATCAGACGGATTGAACTCTATTATGGGTTATTTAACCCTTAATCCCCAATTATGCGCGCTTTTCAAATTCAGATTTTGTTAATTGTGCAATTAGTGCTAAGATTTTAGTTAACCATGACTAACCTTAATTAAACCAGCGTTTAATTCGAGAGCCATTTTTGCGGGTCTGCCAATTTTGGTGCCACCTCTAGTTTTGGCGGTGCTAACTGGAGTTTCTCCATTTTTAGTGGAGGTTTCCTAGGGCAGAACCGAATGAGGCATAACTGGAGCATATTTCGACCAATTTCGGCTTAGAAAGAGTCATTCCTAGATGATTTTGATGCTCTAAGCATGATGGTGTAGGTTGCAGAGGCGTTGGAGCACTTTTGTAAGTGATTTTTCCACTTTTAAGATTAAAGAAGCCCAGGGCCACCAGGAGAGGGGGTCATGCCTAGTCCACTTGAAGACCATTTTCAGAGCTCGAAGAGTCTTATTTGATGTTTTTGGGTCTTCTGAATCCAATGGAGCATGTTGCAAATCCATTGGAGCATTTTAGGTGCATGTAATCATAGAGTTGATCATTAATCCAAATAGGGCCTAGCCAGTTGAAGTGGCTCCATGGAGATGTAGCCTAGGAGGGGTGAACTTTGTTATTAGCTATTGTGTAATGTGTTTGCAGTGTGTTTTTTATATGCAATTTTACTTGCTTTACATGTGTTTTTAACAGACAATTTACTTAAGAAATTGCTCATAAAAGACACAAAACTTGACACATAAACCCTCACATAATTGGCTAATTTGAGACGATCCTAAACACATTTATTTAATACTGATGAGGGAGCTAGCACAACAAAACTAGTTTTCCCATATTCAGATCAAGTTGGTATCATAGCTCAATTTAGCTCATTTTAGCCTTGATATTTTCCAAGGTTAGCTAGAGAATTAGATATTGGTTTTGCATTTGTGAAAGGATAATTTAATTGTGTGCAAGTTTATGTGTGTGAACAGAAGAATCAAGATTGAGAGCTCAACTCTCAAGTAACAACAAAGAAGCTTTTTATGCATTACAAGTGTGATGGCAGCTTCATCAAGTGATGCTTCTAATACATCTTCCTTAGCAAGACTCTTTGATAAAGAGATGTTGTAGAAGCTCTACATCATGAATGATATGGTGCAAGAGATGATTGTAGATAGGAAGTAGAACAATGTACTTCAAGGGAAGTTGATTTCCATGAAGGAGGAGAAGAAAAAACTTCTTGAAAAGATGCATGAGATGGAGACTCAACTCCATGATGCCAAGGAAACTTTAGCCAAGTATATGCATGAAAAAGAGGTATGAAATTCAATTTCATCTCAAAATGTTGTGAAACCAGCTCCAAAAAGAGAAGAAAAGAGATATCAACACCTTAGAAATAAGCCACTTCGAGGGGGAAACTTCCAATACATTACATGAATGAACAATTATTGGATGATACAAATGACAAAACCTCCTCTCTATATATAGGAGTCCATGGGGCCACAATGTAATCCTAGTGGGGCCACAATGTAATCCTAGCCGACCTAACTTTAATAATAATGTAAGGGCCTGATAATAACAATATGGGGGTTACAGGGGTACAACAATAACAATAAGGGGGTTACACTAACAACAATAAGGGACTATACTAGTAATATAAGGACCTAACATGCTCCTCTCCTTCAAAAAAGTGTTGTACTTAATGCTTGATTAGCTTCGGGTGCTTTTTTATAAAATTCTCATCCTCCCATGTAGAATATTCAGTGGGTAAGTTCTTCCATTTGATGAGATACTATGAAATTGATCGGTTTCGTAGCTGTCGAGTTCTTGTTTCTGTGACTGCTTTAGGTTCCAATATGGTTTTTCCTTCCTCATCAAGTTCTGTAAATATTGTTTGAACTGGAAGTTTGTCCCCTATAACCTTTTTTAAGCATGAAACATGGAAAACTGGACACACTCGCGAAGAAGTAGGAAGCTCTAATTTGTGTGCCATAGTACCAATCTTTTGCAACACCTTGTAAGGACCATAGTACTTTGGCGATAATTTATTATCCTTCTTAGCTTGCTTGAGGGACATTTGTTTGTATGGTTGTAGCCGTAAAAATACCCAATCTCCTACATCAAAACTTCTCTCGCTACGATGTTGATCTGTCTGTTGTTTCATTCGATTTTGTGCCAAATTCAGGTTATCCTTTAAGAGTTGGAGAACTTCTTGCTGATGCTCGATGTGATCTTCGACTGCTTGAACCTTCGAATTTTCCCTTAAAGATGATGTAATCGATGGTGGATGATATCCATAAAGTGCCATAAATGGGGTCATTTTTGCTGCAATATAGAAGGAAGTGTTATACCACCATTCAGCGAGAGGTAACCACTTGACCCATTGTGTTTGTTTATCAGATACAAAACAACGAAGATATCCTTCCAAACATTTATTTACTATCTCTATTTGACCATCAGATTGAGGATGATAAGATGAGCTATGAGCTAATTGAGTACCCAAACAAGAAAATAACTCCGTCCAAAAATTTCCAGTAAAAATGGGATCTCTGTCGCTCACAATAACCCTTGGGCTTCCATGTAGCTTTTGAATTCTGTCCATAAATGTAGTAGCAGCTGTACTTGCTTTAAATGGATGAGATAAAGCACAAAAGTGTGCATACTTGGTAAGTCTATCAACTACCACCATGATGACACTCTTTCCTTCGGACTTAGGTAAACCTGTGATAAAATCCATTGAAATCTCCTCCCAACGTTGACTAGGAATGGATAAAGGTTGTAGAAGTCTTGGGGTCTTAATTGTTTCCACTTTATTCTGCTGGAAAACCAAACATTCCGCCACAAACTTTTGAATATCAGATTTAAGGCCATCCCAAAAAATTTCTTTCTTCACCCTGTGGTAAGTTTTTAAAAATCCCGAGTGTCCTCCTAAAGGAGAAGTGTGCAATTCCAAAAGAATCTTTTGTTTTAGTTGGGAATTCTTGCAAATATATAAGCGATCTTTGTACCATAAGGAATCATTTTTCCAACTAAATGTATCAGATGTACTAGGATATTACTACAACTTTTGAATGAGCGTCCAAACTTCTCCGTCCTTCTTCCATTCATCCCTTGCTTCGGTTATCCAATCTAGTTGGATAATAGAAATGGCACAAAGCAATGCTTCCACCTCTTCATCCTTTCTTCAGAGTGCATCTGCAACAACATTTAGCTTCCATTTTGTGTAGATGATTTAAAAGCCATAACCCAACATCTTTGTGACCCACTTTTGCTGCTCTTCCGAAGATAGTCTTTGTTCCAAAAAGTGTTTAAGACTATTGTGATCAGTTTTTACCTTGAAGTGTCTTCCCATTAGGTAAGGTCTCCATTTCTTTAGTGCATGTAGTATTGCCAACATTTCCTTCTCATAAATAGCCTTTTGTAAATACTTTCCTTTGATTGAACGACTTTAAAAAGCAATGGGTCTTCCTTCTTGCATTAAAACAACACCAATTCCATTTCCTGAAGCATCACAGTCCACAATAAAGGTTTTTGTGAAGTTTGGCGTAGCCAAGATTGGTGCTCGGCACATTGCCTCTTTAAGATGTTCAAACGCCTTAGTTGCTTCAGGAGTCCATGAAAATGCATATTTCTTCAATAATGTTGTTAGAGGTGCTACTATTCTCCCATAATTCTTAACAAACTTGCGATAATACCCTGTTAACCCGAGAAATCCACGCAACTGGTTTATGGTTGTGGGGACTTTCCATTCCTTAATGGATTTAATTTGGTTAGGGTCTACCTTAACACCCTCGTGCGATAAAATATGACCCATATGTTCCACCTCTTTTACTCCAAAGAAACATTTGGATGTTTTTGCATATAATTGTTTCTCCTCCAATAGTTTGAGCACCCTATCAACATGTTGAACATGATCCTTCCAAGACCTGCTGTAGATTAGTATATCATCAAAAAATACTACCACAAATTTTCTAAGGAAGGGTTTGAAAATGGAATTCATCAACCCTTGAAATGTAGAAGGTGCATTGGTAAGGCCAAAAGGCATGACCAAAAATTCATAATGACCCTCATGAGTTCGAAATCTTGTTTTTGGAATATCTTCAGTCTTCATTCTAATTTGATGATATCCTGAACGAAGATCCAACTTGGTAAAATAAATTGCTCCATGTAATTCATCCAATAATTCATCAATCACAGGAATGGGAAATTTATCTTTAATAGTGATCTTATTGAGTTCCCTATAATCCGGGAAAATGCGCTGTGATCCATCCTTCTTGTGCACCAATACCACTGGAGCAGAGAAATAACTTTGACTAGGTTGAATTATACTAGCCTCTAACATTTCTGCAATCATACGTTCAATTTCACTCTTTTGGACATAAGGATATCTGTAAGGCCGAATGTTTGGAGGAACACTTATTGGAATCAAATGAATAGCATGATCATGATCACAAATATGTGGGAGTCCTTTGGGAGTATCAAACACATTAGAATGATTGTCCAAGACTCTTTGGAGATCTGGAGAAATAGATGATTTTGATGTTGGAACTTCTAGTGAGCATAATTGTGCGATTACGCCTCATTGTTCTTTCTTCAGAAGCTTTGTCATGACATTAGAGCTTATTATCTTTCCTGGCTTCCCTGTGATACCCCGTAATTTGATTTCCTTTCCTTATGAAAAAAATTTCAAGAAAAGTTCTTGAAAATTAAAAGCTACCATCCCCAAAGATTGTAACCATTGTACTCCTAGTACGACATCAACACCTCCCATTGGGATGGAAAGCATTGGACTATTCAATACATATTCCCCCATGGATAGCTTGATATTATGGCATTTTCCAGAGAAATTTATAGTTCCTCCATTTGCAACCATCACTTGACATTCTGGTGCTGGGTATAGGAAACAATTCAATTCCTTGGCTACCTTACGATGAATAAAATTATGGGTACTACCTGAATCAATCAACACTATTACCTTTTTCTTCTTGATATGTCCTTCTATCTTGAGAGTTTGAGGAGTGGTAATTCCTGCCAATGCATTACATGGTATGGTCGAACTCATTTCTTCCACTTCTTGGGTTGTTTCCTGGTGTATATCCTCTTCTTGTTCATTTTCTTCTTCCTCTTCACAATCTATGTAAAATAATTTCTTCTCAACACACTTATGACCTTTAGTGTATTTTCTATCACAACTATAGAAAAGCCCTTTTTCTCTTTTTTCTTCCAATTTTTGTGGTGTCAACCTTGTAGGTTGTGGAAATCTAGGCGTAGCAACACTTCCTTCTTTATAGAAGTGAGTGGTAGGCTTCCTTGTCGCCATAATTTTACATTCAATTTTTCTTGCCAACTTGAATGCCTTCTCTAATGAATCAGGTTCCAAAATGTGAACTTCATGTTGGATGTTATCCTTTAAAGTGCCTATGAAGAGATCAATCCTGTGTTCCTCTGGAATATCAGTTACCCTTATATTCAATTTTGGAAGTCCTCAATGTGCTGCCCCACTAAACCCTTTTGTTTGAGATTTATCAATTGGCTAAAGAAGGTGTTGCTCTTTGTATCCTCATAATGTGCTATCATTTCCTCCGTAAAAATTGACCAAGTGACAATTTTTTTATGGGAGCAAAGCCATCGATACCATACAAATGTATTTTGTTCTAGATGTAAAGTTGCAATGCGTACCTTTTGTGTGTTTTGCACATTATTGAGTTCAAAATATTGCTCCATCTGTAGTATCCATGTTAAGGGATCCTTGCCATCAAACTTCCTCATATCCATATTTAAAATATGGTGGTTCTTTAATCCCACATTAGAGTTTATGAAATCACGATTAACATATATTTTGTTCTCATCATGAGTTTCCTCTACTATCTTTTCGCCATTAGGAAACATTTCTTGTATCAACTTTGCCAAAAATTCGATGTCTACTTTTAGATCATTCTTCATGTTTTCCATTTTTTCATTGATCTTAGCTTCCATGCCAACTTTCATGCCATCCATCTTAGCTTCCAAACCATTCATCTTAGCTTCCACGCCTTTCTTCAAAACTTCCATTTCATTTTTTGTTGCTCTTTGCGATAGTGAAATTTGGTGCACTTTCTCATGGACTTTTGATATCTCATGTTGCATTTCTTCATCTTCATGAGTCATAGTAGAGCCTTTTGAAGGCTTAATATTGAGGAGCTCGATATTGAAACTGAATTATCTCTGTGATTTCGGATCTTCAATATTTGAAATTTGGCCTTGAAGTAGCCCTCTGAATCTTCTTTCGAATGCCACAGGTCTGACCTAATTTGGATTCTTGAAGACAAAGTTATGCCCAATCTCCTATGATGACCTAATTATGGACTGGTTTAGTAGAGCGAACTTCTACGACCTGCCACGTGTCACTGTTTCCTCCTTCGGCTCTGAAATTGATATAGTGAAAACTACAGTCCGTGTACTTGCGGCCAATTTTTACAAAATTACAATCCGGTGCTCAAAGAGAGAGTTATGAATATTTTTCCACGATCACCTCTTTGAGATGAAATTCGGGAGCCTGAGAAAGACCTAACTTCCATAGACCATATCTCCAAAAATATTGCGAACCAAGATCTGAAATTTTTCTACGATCTTCCTTAGGATTTCTTCTTCACTCCTTAAAAATTTCAGCTTCTGAAACTTCGTAGAAAAAAATTTATAGCGAAAATTCCACGATGACCTGTTTAGGTTAAATTCAGGAGCTTGCAAAAAGACCTAACTTCCACAGATCCTATCTCTGAAAATATTGTGAAAAAAGTTCTGAAGTTTTGTGACGATGGTCCTCAGGATTGCAGCTTCGTACTCTAAAAATTCTAGCTTCTGAACCTTCATAGAAAACAAGTTACAGCGAAAATGCCACGATGACCTGTTTGGGGCAGCGAAACCCTAGAATCCAAAGTTCTGATACCAAATGTTGTGAAACCAGCTCCAAAAAGATAAGAAAAGAGATATCAACGCCTTAGAAATAAGCCACTTTGAGGGGGAAACCTCCAATACATTACATGAATGAATAATTCTTGGATGATACAAATGACAAAACCTCCTCTCTATATATAGAAGTCCATGGGGCCACAATGTAATCCTAGTGGGGCCACAATGTAATCCTAGCCGACCTAACAATAATAATGTAAGGGCACAATAATAACAATATGGTGGTTACAGGGGTACAACAATAACAATAAGGGGGTTACACTAACAACAATAAGGGACTATACTAGTAATATAAGGACCTAACACAAAATGAATGTGTAGGTGCTTTTGAAAGACACACTAGTGGAATAGGGTCCAAATTATTGAAGAAGACAGGCTATGAAGGTAAAGGATTGGGAAAAAATGCACAAGGAATAATTGAACCAATTGTTGTCAAGGAAAGGCATAGGTATTTGGGTCTTGGTTATGGACAACATGATGGAGAATGCTCCAAATCCAAGGAGGCACATGAAGGTATTCCAAGAAGGAATTTAATTTCATGTTCATTACCTCAAGCTTATGAAGTTTGTGTTCATGAGGATGTTGAGCCTTGCAATAGGTATGTATTTACTCTTGATTACTGTCCTTTTTCCTCTTCTTTATCCATCTTGTGCCATGATATAATAATATAATGAAAGGATTTTGATGAAGAATGAATGAAAAATGATCCTGATACGATTTAACCGTCCAAACTAATTCTCGTTGATTTTTATGCTGAAAATAATAGAAGGAACATTAGGACTTAATCACGGGAAAGAAGACGCGTTAAATGCGGTCGAATCAGAAGACAAATCAGTAAGGATGAGAGTAAGAACGAACGAACTATCCAAGGATAGCATTTTGTCGTGGATCCCTCAGGATCTCCTGATCCTGAGGGATCACACTTATCTTTCCTTTTAGATATAAAGGGACATGGAGAGCTAGTCTCAAGGATCGTATGAATGATGTATCTTTCACTTCTGCATAATTTGTAGTCATAATTCATAGAACATAGTTTTGAACAACAAGATCGTATTGTGATGTCAATTGACTGTGATGATTAATACATAATTCGCGTTGTTGTGTATTCAAATATTCTGGAGTAGTTAAGTAGTGTTCGCCAGTGGCTAAGGGCTCGGTCTCTGGTGGATTTCACTGCTATTCCCTGTGTTATAATTTTCTAATTATTGCAAGTGTATTCTGCTTTTCCACTTTGCATTTGAAGTACTTTTGATAATTCAGATTTCTGGTATTTATTTCCTTGAAGACACACTTCCAATTTATTTCCTTAAGGAATTAGTTGCTAGTTAACAGAATTGGTTTTGATTATTTAAAGCGTAGACAATTATTTCCAATACCTTCCTTCTGTTCAATAGTTTAAATCCAACTGAAAGAGCTCGATTAATGCTTCAGTGCTCTTGGTTGATTGTCATTCGAATTAGTTGAATTAAGAATGAATTACAGTTTTTGGTTATAATGCTTAGATGAATCACTTTCTTTAAAGCTTCAAGATTTATGATTGCATCTATATGAAATGATTGATTTTAGCATTACTCTTTGTATGTATAGCTTTCACATATTGTGTACACACTTGAGATAAAAAGACTTACCTAGGTTGATAATTAATGTGAGGAAATTAGGAGTTTTTAAAGACACCTGTTAGCACCCAATATTTTGGCGTCATTGCCGGGGAGCGTGTTGCCACTCTGTAAAAATAGTAATGTCTGATAGATTTTTTTTTCTGCTGAGGGAGAATTGGGTATTAAAAACGAAAGGTAAGAACCTGCATAAAGAACGAGTAAAATGCTCGCTCATTCGCCCGCTTTCTAGCAGAATTACGTAAGAGTTTAAGGTAGAAATGAATGTTTGTATTTCTGCATGAATGACTAAGAGGGAAAGACCTGAAAAAGATAAAATTCCTCCTTCTAAACTTGAAAAGCCTAAGGGACTGGTGACCCTTGGACGATCAACTTTTATCGACGAAATCTTAAGAAAAGCTGAGTCTCAGTCATCAATAGGACCCCGAATTGTTGCTACCAGACATCCTACTGACTTCCTTCAAGCCGCAGGATCACCATATGTAGCTAACACTGAGATTCACAGTAAGACTAAAGGGATTGAGCAGAGTTTTCAAGATACTGAGAATTCACAAACTTTCCCTTCACAAGAAGGAAATTCTTGCAACCTCCATGAAGGAGAAATAAGCAATTTTGAAATTAAATTATCAGAACCTAGATCTCCTGAAGTAGTGACTGAACAAAGGACACCCAGTATTCCAGATCAAGGTAGTGCTGCTAGAACCATTCCAGCCTCTTGTGGACATCTTAGGAATAACTCTCCAGCTCCGGAGATCCCTGAAGAATATTGGCATATTTTTGACCAAATGGCTAATAACCAGCAACCTCAAACTTCTACATTACAATACCCTATTGTTGACACAACTGTCAATGCCCCCATGAAGGCTATCCCATTACAGAACATTCCTACCTTTCATGGGCTAATTTCAGAATATCCCGATGCATTCCTTTTCGAATTTGATGTCTTATGCAAGGGTTATGACTACACTATTGACCCCCAGAAGCTGAAGCTATTCCCCTCTACTCTGAAGGGAGAAACTCTACGTTGGTTCATGGGACTTGGTGGAGGCACCATCAATGATTGGGACCAAATGAAAACATCTTTTCTTAAAAAATACCAAGATTATTGCCGAACTAGAGAATTGAAAGATGAAAATTTTCAAATGGTAACTAAACCTAGCGAGACCCTGGAAGAATATGTAGAGCATTTTCAATATAATCTGCAAAGATCTCCTTACACAAATCTGCCTAATAATGTTTTAAAAACCACAATGATCATAGGTATGAAAGACCAACGGGTAGAGACGCTAAATATAATCGGTAAAGGTGACATTTATCAAGAAAACTATAACAATATTATAGATTTGTGCATCAAGTGTTCCAGGGACAGTACAAGGCTTAAACCAGTCGGACACAATGCAAGTCCCAGAGACAACAAAGCCTCAGGAGGAAGCATTACATGAAGCGAAATCGGAAATCTGTCGGAGGATTTCAAGACTGATATCCTGGGGACCTTGGAAACATAATTGGATGTCATGTAAGCTAAGCAAAGGCAGGCTATAGCAGAATAAAACTTGGCTATTTTCTGCCCCCGTTGCAGACAGAAGCACAGTCATAAAGAATGCCCCTTAGATGCGATACGAACATGTGCCATATGCACTAAAGAGCACGCCACAGAAAGTTGCCCATCACTCCCAGGATTAAAAGCAGTCTTCAAGGAAGCGGAAGAAGAAGTGGAACCAGTATATCTGTTGAACCAGCATCGTTAATGGAAAGCGCATCAGACATGTATGCCTACCGATCCATCTTCATTCTTTCCTCCCTCGCAATATAATTCTCAGCAATATTCAGGGGCAGCATGGCAGAATCAACCACCTTTTTTGCCACCTCAAACATTTTTTATGCCACCATGGCCCAATCAGTCAAATCCAAATAATAATAATTGGCCAAATTCCCCTTACCCGCCACTATTCTGGTAGAATAACCCTTATTCCTCCCAATGGTCCACTTCCACCTCACAAAATAAGAATTGGAAATCAAATTGGAAAAGATCTACGAACCAGCCTATGGGGACAGTTCCTCTGCCTCTACCAACTTTACCAGCAACTTACACGTTGCAGCATAATCCTCAATCTAATATACGACCGCAACTTCCAGCTCAACCCAACCTAAATCCTAACAATAGACCAGTTCAGTCAATACAAATCATTGAGGGTTTGGACCCTGAGGATGAGTTGAAAGAATGTAATGAACTTAAGTTGAGATCTGGACGCATAATCACTCTAGATAAGGATACAGATTTGCAACCTGAAGAACCGTACACAAATAAGCCTATGACTGTAGATGATCAACAAATAAAACAAGGGGAAGATACAGACAAACAAAAAAATCCTGAGCAAATCATAACCACTTCCAACACTGTTACAGATGAAATAGGTAAACTGACCTCAAAACAGGAACTCTAGCCCAAAAAGACTCAAAAAACATGAAAAAACACCCCAAAAACAAAAAAAGTGTATTCCAGAACGCACTTGGTTTTTTTTGAAGGTCAAATTTCAACATTTTATAAAATTATGCTAAAAACAAAATTGTTTCTTGAAAAAAGGGTTGAAAAAACACCCTCAAAACAAAACCAGTTGATGCTGGAATAACAAAAAAAAAAATTGTGTCATATTTTTTACATTTTTAAAAATAGAAATAACATTTTTTAATTTTTAAAATTCAAACATTAAAAAAAAACCTAAAATTTAAGAAAAAAATAAATTTAAAAAATAAAAACATTTTAAAGCTTAAAATTTAAAAATATTTAGGAATAAAAAATAAAAATAAAAACAAAATAAAAATAAAATTCAAACATTAAAAAAAACCTAAAATTTAAGGAAAAAAAAATTAAAGATTAAAATTTCAAAATATATAGAAATAAAAAAATAAAAATATAAACAAAATAAAAATATTAAATTATATAAAAAAAAAAAAACAAGTTAAAAAAAAGAAAGAAATTATAAAAAATAAAATATAGAAATTAAATTTAAAAAAGAAAAATAAAATCTTTATTAAATTAAAAATAATAATAATAATTTTAAAATAAAAAAAATTAATTTTAAAGAAGTATATTAAATTTTAATAAATTTAAAATTTTATAATAAAAATAAAAATAAAAAATACATTATTTAAATTAAAAATAAAAAAAATAAAAAATTAATTAAAAATAAAAAAATGAAAAATAAAATAAAATAAAAATATTAAATTTAAAAAAATATATATTAAAAAAAACAAATAAATTTAAAAAAATAAATTAAATTTAAATTAATATATATATATATATATATATATATATATATATATATATATATATATATGAACTTAAATTAAAAATATATATTAGATTTTATTAAATTAAAAAAAAAGTTAATACTAAAATAACAAATTAAATTAAAAAAAGAAAAATATTAAATTTTAATAAATAAATGATTAAACAAATAAATTTTGAAATAAAAAATAAATTTTAAATATAAAGAAAAAGAAACATTGTTAAAATAAAAAGTTAAAAAACTTTAAAAATATTAAGTTTAATTAAATATATATATATATATATATATATATATATATATATATATATATATTACACAATTTTAATTGAAATAAAAAAAATATAAAAATTTTATGTAGTTAAAAAAATAATAATAATAAAAAAAAATTTAAAAAGAATATTAAATTCAAATAAATTAAAAAAAATATATATACAAAAGTTATTAAATTTTAAAAAATTAAATGAAAAAACTAAACAAAAAGTTTAATAATAAAAAAAAATGAAAAAATTTAAAAAAAAATCAATTAAATAAAAAAAATACAAAATTTAATAAAAATTATTAACGAAATTTAGAAAAAAAAATTTAAAAACAAAAAAAAATGAATAAAATTAAAAAAAAATTAAAAAATTAAAACAAATGAAATTTTAAATATAAAAATTAAATTAAAAAATAATAGTTTTAAAGTTTTTGAATTAAAAAAAAAAAAAAATCAAATTAAAAAAAATATTAAAACTTGAAAAAAATAAAAAAAATAAAAGATTTTTTTGATCGTGGTGTGTCACAATTGGTACATCACTTTGAGTACACGTGAGGAGGGTAAACATTACAGGCGGCGGGGAGGGCGCATGCGACCCACTTTGTGGCGACCTCACATGCTCCACACAGGCGGGGGAGCGACCGAGTCCCTCCCGCGGCGAGAGGTCGATTCCGGGAATCGCCCTCTGGCGGCGAGAGGCCAATTCCGGGAATCTCCCTCCCGCCGGCGGAGGACGATTCTCAGAATCGGCCTCCCGCCACCGGAGGGCGATTCTCGGAATCAGCCTCCCGCCTAGGTGGCGGCGGAGGCCGGCCGCTGGGCGGGCGGGGGGCTGCATGCAACCTCCCCGCCTACAAAGCGGCTGGCCTCCGCCGCCACCTGGTCAGGAGACCGATTGGCGGTGCCACCACGATAAAAAATTTCTTTTTATTTAACTTTTTTAAATTTTAATATATATATTTTTTTAATTTGATTTTTAAATTTTTTTTTATTAAATTCAAAAAATTTAAATTTTTTTTTTTTTTTTTTAATTCAAATTTTTTATTTTAAATTTAATTTGTTTTAATTTGTTTTGTTTTTTTTTTGTTTTTTTTTTTTAAATTTTGTTTTTAAATTTAATATTTTAGATTAATTATTTTTTAAAATTTAAAATTTTTTTATTAAATTTATTAAATTTTAATTTAATTAATTTTTTTTTTTTTAATCTTTTAGTTTATTTAGTTTTTCATTTTTAAAATTTATAAATTGTTTCATTAAAAAAAAATAGTAAATTTATGGATATTTGTTTTTTAATTATTTGCACGTGATTTTTTTCATTTTTTTTGTTTTTTAATGATAGTTTTTTTTTAATTTTAATTCTTTTATTCTAATTTTCTTTTTCAATTTTAATTTTTAATTTTTTTTTTAAATTTGTTTTTTTGTTAATTTTAAAATTAGTATTTTTTTTCTTCTTATTATTATTTTTTTAATTTAATTTTTTCTTTTTTGTATTTTATTCTTTTATCTAAATTTTAATTTTGTAATTTAAATTATTTTTAAATTTTCTATTTAATTTTTTTTTTTAATTATATGGTTTTTTTTAAAAAACCATATTTTTAATTTTTGGTTAATTTTTGTTTTTTTTCTTTAAATTATGTGTTTTTTTTCTTTTCAAAATTTGTCATTTGTTTTGATATAATTTTTGATTTTTTTAAAATTTATTTTTGTTTAAATTTTTTATTTTTACAAGTTAATTTTGTTTTTTTTAATACATTTTAGTAATTTTTTTATTGTTTTTATATATATATATATATTTTATCGAAGTTTTGTGTTTTATTACCAACATGAAAATCACCACTCTAAAAAAAAAAGGTTGATGCTGCATCAATACGTTTCAAAATTAGCATGAAAAACACCGCTCTAAAAAAAAAAAGTTGATGCTGCGTCAATACGTTTCAAAATTAGCATGAAAATCACTAACATTTTAAAACAAATATTCATACTTCATAAATAAGAATATTAGAGCGTCAAAAATGTGCACCAAAAAAAAAGGGGTGATTCTGCATCACCATTTTTCAAAATCGGGTGCTTTTTATGCTACCAAAAAAAAGTAGGTAACAATGCGGTTACCTATTTCATCGGTAACAATGTTTTCCCCCCCCATTCCCAGAAAGATTGCTGATACCACGCCCGATTAAATATCCTGACTTTGATCTTCTGGGTGAACACAAGAACATTTGTATAAAAATTCCCCTCCTCCAGGCTATCCAAGATATTCCAATATATGCCAAAACTATTAAAGAATTGTGTATAACGAAGTCTGTGAGGAAAACAAAAATAACCCCTACTGTCCATGTTGTTGGGACTCTATCTGATTTATTACTAGGCAAAGAGACTCCTGTAAAATATGAGGATCCCGGAAACCCCATTGTCACAGTCTAGATAAATGGCCATTTATTTCCCAATGCTTTAGTTGACTTAGGGGAAACCATCAATATTCTCACAACTACAACTTGCAACATTCTTGGCATCACAACCTTGGAGCCTGTTAGCCATCAGTGAATTTTTGACTGAGCAAATGATGGCTAAAAATAATTCCCAAGCCTTTAAGAGATTGTTTTTATGAAAATCTGCTCACTCTTGAAGTCTTCTTATATTGTTTGAACTTTGCAAGTAATCTTCACTGTTGTTTCACTAAAAAGAAAAACCACCAAGTTGAACCTGCTACCCCCTTCAAAAATTTTCTATGAACAAACCCTTTTTCACCATTTCATTCACTCATTTGGACCCTTTTTATCCTCCATATACCTCTGAAAAATATCCTTTTTCCCTTCATTTTTTCCTTCAAAACTAATAAATTCCCTTTATCAGTTTTGAAAACCCCCTTTACCTCCTATCGGAACCCCTAGAAAGCTTAAAAACCCAACTTTTTAGGCTAAAAACCTATTCTTCAAACATAGGCCTTAAAGCCCCTTTGTTTTCTTAGCCCCCAACCCCTTCCTCCATATAAACCTGGCCCTGCGACCGAGTGCCTAAATCTTCAACCCCTTCATCGCATCGGCCTTTTCTTTTATAAGCCCGTTGTTTCCTCACATTTTTTCTCCTGACGCGATAAAGCCCTTCTTCCATCGGCTCCTGGTCACATACCCCTGCACATGACTATACCTCGGCGCCGGTGTTAAACCCCCATCACATCGACACTCCCGCAAAAACCTGCCTTTCCTTCATCCTTTGCGACCTCTGATAGCGATCCCCCGATGAAATCTCAGTCGTAGATCTATATGATCTAACGGTCCCCATCCAACCCGATCACCCAGTTCCGCCGGGGCCTACCATCCACCATATACAAACGCTCGCTAAATCCTACTATGACACCTAGCCTCCACTCAAGCCACTCATTGTGAAACTTTTTATCGTGCTCATTCCGCATTGTTAGATTTGGAGCCTCTGATCCAATGGTTGTGGCAGCATATCGCAAAATCTTTGCGCCCGAAGTTTAACACTTCAAAATTTTGCAATACTGGGGGTTTTCCAAAAGCCACGTGGTGAGCGGTGAATGGAATCGCATTGCCTCCGGGAAAAACCATTTACCGCCCGAGGGTCATGCGATAACCACTCGTGGTATTGCGAAAACCGCTTTTTGCCCAGATTGCGCCAAATACAATTTAAACTGCATTTTCACCCGTTTTCCTCCATAGAACTCCTCCGCCTGCATGATCACCCCTCCACTGCATCGCTCCTCCACTCCACCCAGCGTTTGAAAGTAGTTCAACCTCTAAACGCAGGATTTATCTAAACATTTGTTTTATGTTGCAGGTTTCATGGAAAACGATCTGTAAATCCATCCCACAGTCATAATAAGGTGACCAAGGGCCAAGGATGATGATCCTCAGGCCATAATTCACGCAGAAAAGGGAATCCACAGGGTTCAAAATCATGATTTGACCCATGCCTCATGAGCATTGGTTATACCATGAAACCCTCGACGTACCCATACACCTGTACACCATAAAGCGCAGTGATAAAGAATTAAGGAGTATCAATGAGCCAATAAAGTTAAAGGGTTAATGCATAAAGATTGAAGATCAACAAAGCTTAACACGATAGATAAAGATAAAACATAGATTAAAGACAGATCAATGCTTAAAGCCACAGAAGAAGACAGATCAACAAAGGAGCCTCTGAATGCCACATCATCGAGGCCATAACTCCTCAACTGCCACCAGCAGACTTATTTTTTCAAAAGAATACGCAATGAATGCACAGGCATAGATCTTTAGCCAAAGACAACTTAGAATTTATGATCAGTTTAACAAAGCCCCCAAAGTCAATAATAGCAACTAAGGTTGATGAAATTTAATGAAAAATCAATTAATAAGAGTTAATACATGTCATCTTTTCTCCATTTGAGCCTCCCAAAGGCCGAGAACCATTACTCTATATTGATTGGACCAATAATCCCTTCTTGCACTCCACCTCCTCATTCTTCTATAAATAATGCTGTAGAAGACATTATAGAGGTTGGTCTCTGGATATCTGCTGTATGTAAATAGCTTTTGAAGCTGTTGTAGCTCTGTTTGTAATTGAATATACATAAGCTGAGATGAGAAGTTTGAAGCTATAGAGACCCACTGGACTTGAAGATTGTAACTGGTTTGAACATCAAATACAAATAGCTGATTTATGGGATCTTGGTGTATGTCAATGGTGATGTGTTTCTCACTGTAAATTGTTATTTTATTTTTTCTCCCATTCTGTCCACTTTTCTCTAATAAAGAACAACAAATATAGATTAGGATTTACTTCTAAAGTACCCTAAATCTCACTGAAAATCTTTATCCTTTATGTTTTCTGCTGATTGCTTATTTGAAGATGATTCAATAGAGTATAACCAGTGAAGTGTTGGTAAGCCCATATTTCCTGAGTACAACTTGAGATTTTATCTTTGAATGTTCTTGAGAATTTTGCCAATTAAAGTTGAGCTAGGGAAGTCTATGGTTAGCCCTGTCCTCTAGTTTCTTCTCCAACAGTTGCTTTGAAAAGTTCCCTTAAGAGTATGTTGAAAGCAAGCTAGTTTCAAAGTACTTACCTGATATTAGACTAATTTTTATGTTTATCATGAATGTTTCCCCTTTGAATATGCTGAAAGCAGGCTAAGTTAAAAGTCTTTACTTGATCTTAAGCTATTCTGTATGTTTTAGATGTTTTCTCTTGAAGTACATCGAAAGCAGGCTATTTTGAAAGTACTTACCTAATCTTAGATTACTTATTGTGTCTTTCCTTAAGTGCATGCCAAAAGCAGGATAGTTTCAAAGTACTTACTTGATCTTAGGTTGTTCTTCGTTTCTTCATATGTTTGATTTCCCTCACTCCACTTTTTAATGTTTCATTCCATAAAATCAACTTAAAGAGATCCTTTGACATAGATGACTTGCCCCATGGACCACTCTTGAACCTTGCTATTTCAATTAAACCATATTATGACTCCATAGCCCAATGGATTGATGCTGCTCCTTGCCTATTTTATCAGCTGAACCATTCCTTCACCTACTCACACCTTCACCCTTCATAAATACTTCCTTCATCTTCATAATACCCTTGCCCAACCAAAACAAACAAAAACCCTGTTCTTCATAACTAGCCTAAAATCACACTTCATGCCTTAAAGATCATATCTTTAAACACATACATAGAGAGATCCCTCTCTGAATCTAGGATGGCTAGGTCCTCAGATTCCAAAGCGGTTTTGATGTAGGCTCTACAACGTTTGTACTTGCCAATCTTGCAAGCTACGGAGTCCCAACATACTGGCGACCATACTGGGGACTCTGAGTAAAATCCTTGAAACAAAACACTCAGTGTTCAGTAGATAATGACTAGCTTTCTTCAAGCACTACCAAACATGTTGGTAATCATGATATGACTTGTCTGAATCAGTGAAAAACTAAGTAACTCTTAGGATTCTAACAGACCCTTATCAAACCCTGAAGAATTCAGCTAAGTAAGCTACAGAGTAAACTCTGTTTGTCTCATCACCGTAGCTAAGTGCTGAAACAGATTTAGGACACTCTCATAAACCACAAGACTGTAAAAACTCAGAAAACCCAAAAAATATTTCAGATTGGTATTCAAACTTATTAATGTTGGTGGACCATAAAACATTTTACCTTCTAAAGCTAAAAATTTCCACCTAGCGTCTCCACAATCTTGAATTGACCTAAAGGCTCCACTGGGAAACCCATTACTATCATAACATCATACAAACTCAGTTAGGAAGCTTTGATCATTATGTTTCCTTGTTCAAAAGATCAGTTAGCCTAACAAATATTGTCATATCCGGGTAAACTTTTCTTATCATTGGGTCTGAAAACATAGCATAGTGGCTCCTAGAAGAGTCCATACTAGAGCCCATCCCGACCCAAACCCTCCTGATATAGTTGATAATCCAGAAAGTATACTTAGGAAATATCCTAAGGCTTAAGCTTCAACTGTTGTCAGGCCACTCCATAGAGCTAATTTTGTTCTTGAAAACCTTTTAGCTCTACAAGATTCACAAGTTGACTTAAGAAACCCATTCAGGACTAGGTCACTTGATGATATAGATTAGATAGATTTTGAGTCTCCACCTTCATCCCAAGATAGAGGTGAACATCCTGGTAGCAGAGAAACTACCCCTCCTGATTTCCATTTCATTCATAATTTTGGTTTCTCTCATCCAATATCTGCTCAACAGTCTCTTGCTGATCCATCCACTTCTGTTATCCATACACCCACTATTCAAACTACCCCATTCCAGCAACCCCCTCCCATCTTACATCCTCCACCTGTAAACCCCCCACTTTTTCCACAACCTCCTATCATGGAAACATGGTATTCCACAGGACTATCAGTCCAAGATACCATTATATGATGCCAGTGCTGCTACTACCACTTCACAACATGTGGACAAGATGAATGACTATTTTGACAGAAATGAGATTGATGATGAAACTGTCAAACCAGATTGTTTGCTCAAAGTTTAGGGGGAGAAGCAAGAAAATGGTTCAAAGGCTTAACCCCTCACAGTATTAATGATCTTCAAACCCTCCATCATTCATTCCTAAACAAATGAGAAGTTAAAAAAAACCCTCTCCAAATACTTTTAGATTACAACAATCTCAAAAGAAACACCAGGGAGAGCGTTCAAAATTATTGCACTAGGTTCAATAGTGTTTATAATGCCCTACCCCCAAACTTGAAACGTCCATAAGGCTCAGCCTTGGCCAAATTTCCCGAAGGATTTGATCCTGAAATGGTCTATCAGCTAAGAGAAAGAGACCCCTTAACTTTAGAAGACATACAGAAGGGAGCTTTAGCTGTGGAAGTAAATCTGATTGAAAAAAGAGCTAGGATGAAGAATGAAAAGAAAGTATCATTCAGGGAGGAAAGTGCACCCTCCACATCTAGTTCAAAAATGGAGAGAATGATGGAGGAGATGATGAAGAATATGAACATACTTGAGAGAGCACAATCTAGAGAAAATCAATTAGCTCCCCAAAACAGAAATCAATCTCAAAATCAAAACCAGAACTTTAGGAGAAATCAACCTCAAAATAGACAGAGAGAGGATGATCAACAAATCAGACCTCATTTCCAAGAAAATTATGTTAATGAGAATGAGGAAACCAATGAACAAACAGAGGATGACAACATCAATATGTTGGGAGTAAGTAATGAGGATTCTGATCTCATTTATGAAAGAAAACAAGGTCTATATACACCTTATGATGAAAGAAGACCACAAACTGATTACTATGAACAATAATCTGAAAATGCCATCATAGGATCACCTAAACAATATGACCTTAGAAGTAAAAAGAATCAAGATACTCCCAGAAACAAAACCTCTGATAAGTCTGCCAAAAACAACCCTGAAAAGACACCCAAAAAGATAGCTGAAAATCACAAAACAGTGGCTGTAAATTCTGATTTAAACAAAGGGAAAAATGCTCAAACTAGTGAAAAATAGAGTATTAACCCCAATAGCACTAGCACCTCAGCTATTTCTCCTGAAAAAACCATTCTAACTGCTTTAACTAATAAAAATCAGCAAGCTGATTTTGCTGATGAAATAATGACTAAGAAGGCTGAACTGAACATGTTGAAAAACCAGATCCCCTTCAGCCTAGAGAATGAAATATCCAAAATCAAAATATCTGTCCCACTTACAGAATTAGTCACTCAACATGTATATAGAGGTCAGATTTTGAAGGCTTTGAACATAGAAGATGTTCATGATACCGTCAACTTAAATGATGATACCCCAGAGCTCATTTTTGGACCAAAGATTGAAGGAAAATTTCAAGAAGGAACTACCCCTCCATTCTACATCAGCTTAAACATTCATGACAATATCTTGCATAATGCCATGCTTGATTCAGGAGCATCACACAACCTCATGCCCAAGGTGATAATGGAAAAATTAGGCTTAGAAGTAACTAGACCCTACAAAGATTTATATTCCTTTGATTCAAGTAGGGTGAGATGCCTAGGTTAAATAAAAGATCTGTGTGTTAACTTAGCCCACATACCAGCCAAGAGTTTAGTGATGGACATTGTAGTGGCTGATATACCCCCCAAATATGGCATGCTTCTTTCAAGATCATGGGGTGCTAAGTTACAAAGCACTATGCAAATGGATATGACTTATGCCACCATCCATGTCTTCAGTCAACCTAGGAGACTCTATAGGGAAACCCACATGAAACATATGGTGAGTAATCAAGATAGACCAGAGAACTCTCCTCTTTACTCCATACACACTGACCTTGACTCTTTTATTCTATTCAATGATGACATTCATAAAGAGCAAGAGCTAATCAACGAAAAAACATCAAATGTTGTAATCACTTCACGTTCAAACATAGTTGCAGTCATGGATGAAGAGGAAAACAAAGAGGAGATTAGGAAACAGTCTGCTGATTTAGAAACTCATAGCAAACAGATTAGAGGTCTTGAGGTCCAAAACAGTCATATAAATAAAACAAATCATGAAAATCAAGGGGTAAAACCTCAAAATATTTAAAAATTTGAGGAAAAAAATCAGGAAAACGTAGTGCAGACCCTAGTTCAGAACAAAATGAGGAAGAATGCAGAGAGGAAAACAATGAAATGAATCATAAATCTGAAAAAATTCCTCTTTGGAGCATGAATTTTGATGGGTCTTGCACTAAAAATGATGCAGGAGCAGGCATATGGTTACATAAAACTGAAAGTAATCATGCTGAGGGGCATTCCTATAAATTAAACTTCCAATGTACCAACAACATAGTTGAGTATGAGGCTCTCCTTTTAGGCCTGCATTTATTGAAAAAATTAGGGGCCAAAAGGAAAAAATTTCATGGGGATTCAGAGTTGATTATTAGGCAAGTAAATGGGGAATATAATGCTAATCATCCTAGACTTAGAGCCTATAGAGATGATGCCCTGGATTTGTTAAGATATTTTGATGAATTCCAACTTATCTTTGTCCCAAGAAACCAAAATATCCTTGCCAATGGTTTAGCCTTTGCTGCTAGAACATGTCTTACACCTTATGACACAAAACAATGCACCACCCAAGTCAAATTTAGACGAGCTGTCCCAGACAATGAAAAATAATGGTAAGTTTTTGATGGAGATAAACAAATAGAAGACTTCCTACAGTCTAAAAATGAATTTGAAACACCACACTCAGATTCAGATTTTGGTGAAGACTGTCCTATTGAAGAAAACCCACTTGATGAAGAAGAAAATTCTCCCAAGATTGCTGAAATAAATCTGTTAACCCATAAACCCAATCATAAAACAGAGAATAGCACAGATTTAGAAAATGAAGACTTAGAAGAGCTGAAATATAAAGACCAAAGCTTGCCAAAAGGACTGGTCCCTTTAGAATAACTATTTGACTTGAATGATGTGGCCAAAAAGCCAAAACTAGAACCCCTAGAATCTGAAGTGGAAGAATGCAATATAAGTAGTGAGGAAAAGCCCAAAATAATCAAACTGTCTAAAGCACTACCAACTCACATTAAACTGAAATACATTGAGCTCTTTAAGGAATTTTTTGATGTTTTTACATGGAGCTATGAGGATCTGAAATCATATGATACAGAAATAATTTATTATAAGATACCCCTCAAAGAAAACCAGAAACTTTTTAAACAGAAATTGCGCAGAATCAACCCTGTTTAATTACCTTTGGTAGAGAAAGAAATCGAAAAAATGTATGATGCTGGAATTATAGTCCTTGTTAGATACTCAGAGTGGGTGTCTAATTTTGTATAAGTTAGGAAGAAAACGGGAGAGATAAGGCTTTGTATTGATTTTAGAAACTCAAACAAAGCCTCACTGAAAGACAACTATCCTTTGCTCAAAATGGATCATATTTTAGAAAGGGAAGTTGGTTCCAAAAGAATTTCTTTGCTAGATGGCTTCTCAGGTTACAATCAAGTTTTGGTACATCCTGATGATCAACTTAAAACTACCTTTACTACACCCTAGGCTACTTTCATGTATTTGAAAATTCCTTTTGGTTTAATGAATGCTGGTGCCACATTTCAGAGAGCCATGGATATTGAATTTTCAGAAGAAATATGTTACTTCATTGTGATTTACCTAGATGATATAACTGTTTATTCTAAAATAGATGAAGAACACCTAATACACTTAAGAAAGGTCTTTGGAAAGTGCAGAAAATTTGGACTGTCCTTGAATCCAAAGAAAACACTATTTGGTCTCCAAGAAGGTAAACTTCTTGGGCATATCATATTAGAAGAAGGAATAAGGATAGACCCAAAGAGGATTGATGGCATATTGCAAATCAGCCATCCCAGAAACATCAAGGAACTTCAATCTTTCATTGGAAAGATTAATTTCTTGAGAAGGTTCATACCCAATCCGGCTGAACTCCTTAGAAACATAAAAAACATGCTTAAAAAGGAAGAAGGAGTTAAATGGACCTTAGAAGCAAAGAAGTCATTTGAACTGGTAAAACAAGCACTTACCAAAACACCAGTTCTTATCAGTCCTGATTTTTCCAAAGATTTTTTCATTTTTTCATTTGCATTAGAACACACAGTAGCTGCTGTCCTATTACAGAAAAAATTAAATGGATAAGAGCAGCCCATTGCATTTTTTAGTAAGGAATTAAGAGATACACCTCTGAAGTACAACATAATTGAAAAACAAGCCTTTTCCTTAGTCAAAGCCTTAACATATTTCAGATTTTACATTTTACATTCTCACATAATAGCATTTGTGCCTCATTCAGTTGTGAAAGACATATTGACTCAAGATCCAGATGGCAAAAGAGGAAAGTGGATTGTTGTAATTTTAGAATATGACTTAGAAATCAAGTCCACTAAGCTCATAAAGGGTCAAGGTCTAGCAAAACTTATGGCTGAATCCAACCTTCAAGCTCGTGATATAAATATGTTTAATGCATTAGATGAACAGGATGAGTTGTCAACTCCTATTATTGAAGACCATTTTCTAAATTCATCTTGGTATGCTGATATTTTATACGTTTTTCTCAATCTCAATGTTCCTCCTGGGTTGTCTAAAACAAAGGCAAGGTTTTTAAAGTTAAAAGCTGTAAATTATTGCATTTTAGATAAATGTTTATATTGGAAAAATGCTAGTGGATTATTGCTTAAATGTTTGCCTGAGAATGATGCAGATAAGATCAAGCATGAGTTTCATGAAGGAGAATGTGGAGGCCACCTCTATTGGAAATAAACTTCCAACAAAATCCTTAGAGCTGGTTATTACTAGCCCACTCTCTTTCAAGATGTCCGTAAAATGATTATTTACTGTCACAAATGCCAAATATTTGAAGGCAAAAGAAAGTTGCTTCCCTTACCCCTGCAACCAATCACTGTTGAAGCTCCTTTTCAACAGTGGGGTCTAGACTTCATTGGGGAAATCCATCCTCCCTCATCTGCCCAACATAGATGGATCCTCACAGCAACAGACTATTTTACCAAGTGGATAGAAGCCATCCCCTCTAGGAATGCCACAGACTCAGTCATCATCTCATTCCTTGAAAACCACATACTGTCCAGATTTGGCTGTCCTAGAAAGATCATCACTGATAATACTGCTGCATTTGGGTCTAAAAAGATGGTAGAATTTTTTCATAAGTATCAGATCATATTGGGTCATTCCACAGCTTATTACCCTCAAGGTAATGGGATGGCAGAGTCCTCAAATAAAAGTCTGGCAAACATTATCAAGAAGTTGCTGGAAGATAACAAAAAATCATGGCACAATAAGCTAGTACATGCTTTATGGGCAGACAGACTGACCATTAAAAAGTCAATTGGAATGTCTCCCTACCAGCTAGTTTATGAAACTGATGCAATATTTCCAACCAGTTTAGGAGTGCTAGTCATGACGCTGATCCAGGAAGTACAGTCTGAAGATGATGATGTAACAAGAAGAATAAATCAGACAATACATCTACAACAAACCAGAAAGGAAGTGTATATCAGAGCACAACAACTACAAGAAAACATCAAGAAGCTGTTTGACAAAAAAACCAAGACAAGTGATTTCAAAATTGGTGATAAAGTTTTGAAATGGGATTCAAGAAGAGAAGATAAGGGAAAACATGGAAAATTTGATAACTTATGGCAGGGCCCTTATCTTATCCAATCTGCTATTGGAAACAATGCATTCTTTCTGCAAGAGTTGGATGGAGTTGAATACTTTGGAGGTCCTGTTAATGGTAGGGTCCTCAAACATTATTTCTATTGACTGATATTTTACTTTCAAAAGCTTTTATCCATTGTATATAACACTGTTTTTCAGTTTGAAGAAAAAGAAAAGACAAAAACAATAGAAAAATAAAAGAGGGTAGAAATAAAACAAGAAAGGTACAGCCCCATACCAAAGAGAAAAAGAATTATGAAAGTGTGCAAGCTTAAACGCCACTACCAAAAAACAACATTGCTATTTTAGTCATACGGCCTAACCATGACTAAGATAGATTTCAATTTCTCTGCTGATAGGTTAGTGAAGAAGATTTGCCAAACTGCTAAATCTTGGCTTATCAGTAGATTAGATTAGGATAGAAAACATTGGTTCTAATATGCTCAAAATCTGAACCAAGAGAAAAGAGAAGAACAACTCAAAAAGACCAAAATCAGAGCTGTAAAAGGATTGAAGGATGTTTTAAAAATTTTCAGATCTTAAGCCTTCACCATTTTGTTTTAAATTTCTGAAAAAGAAGGTCTGTGTGCAGCTTCTTTTTATGCCATGGACCCACAGCAAATCAGACAGTCTAATCTTGGTTTGGCTGTGTTTTCAATTTCTGATTTAGAAGATAGAGAATAAAAATTTTCCAAACAGTCTAACCCTGGCAGATAGTAGCTTAGGTAGAGAATTTATGAGTTCAGCAGTCTAATCTGAACTCATGGAAGAAATAAGGGTAGACTTAGATTAGTTTTTCTTGTTTTCAAAAAGAATAAAATATTGATGTTTAAGCTTTGCAAGTCCAAATGCACCTTTTGAAGAAAAAATGTTAGGAAGTAGGCTGTGTAGGTAGTGGTTTGGGAAATACTCTGTTTGATCTAAATACTGATCATTTTTCAAAACTACATGATCAAAGAGGAAGAAGCCCAATGGATAAAGGCATAGGTCTACATCCCAGAGATCTAATTCTGAAGATTCTTAACACCTCCAAGGAGCTGCCATCCCCAAGTGGAGCCACTGTTAGCCATCAGTAAATTTTTGACTGAGAAAATGATGGCTAAAAATAAGTCCCAAGCCTTCAAGAGATTGTTTTTATGAAAATATGCTCACTCTTGAAGTCTTCTTGTACTGTTTGAACTTTGCAAGTAATCTTCACTGCTGTTTCACTAAAAAGAAAAACCACCAAGTTGAACCTGCTATCCCCTTCAAAATTTTTCTTTGAAAAAACCCTTTTTCACCATTTCATTCTCTCATTTGGACCCTTTTTATCCTCCATCTACCTCTGAAAAATCTCCTTTTTCCCTTCATTTTTTCCTTCAAAACTAATAAATTCCCTTTATCAGTTTTGAAAACCCCCTTTACCTCCTATCAGAACCCCTAGAAAGCTTAAAAACCCAACTTTTTAGGCTAAAAACCTATTCTTCAAACATAGGCCTTAAAGCCCCTTTGTTTTTTTAGCCCCCAGCCCCTTCCTCCATATAAACCTGGCCCTACGACCGGGTGCCTAAACCTTAAGCCCCTTCATCGCATCGGCCTTTTCTTTTATAAGCCCGCTGTTTCCTCACATTTTTTCTCCCGACGCGATAAAGCCCTTCTTCCATCGGCTCCTAGTCACATACCCCTCCACGTGACTATACCCTGGTGCCGGTGTTAAACCCCCATCGCATCGGCACTCCCGCAAAAACCTGCCTTTCCTTCATCCTTCGCGACCTCCGATAGCGATCCCCCGATGAAATCTTAGCCGTATATCTATATGATCTAACGGTCCCCATCCAACCTAATCACCCAGTTCCGCCGGGGCCTACCATCCACCATATCCAAGTGCCCGCCCAATCCTACTATGACACCTGGCCTCCACTCAAGCCACTCATCGTGCAACTTTTTATCGCGCTCATTCCGCATCGTTAGATCTGGAGCCTCCGATCCAATGTTTGTGGCGGCATATCGCAAAATATTTGCGCCCGAAGTTTAACGCTTCAAAATTTTGCGATACCGACGGTTTTCCAAAAGCCATGTGGCGAGCGGTGAATGGAATCGCATTGCCTCCGGGAAAAACCATTTACCGCCCGAGGGTCGTGCGATAACCACTCGTGGTATTGCGAAAACCTCTTTTTGCCCAGATCACGCCAAATATAGTTTAAACTGCATTTTCGCCTGTTTTCCTCCATAGAGCTCCTCCGCCTGCATGATCACCCCTCCACTGCAACGTTCCTCCGCTCCACCCAGCCTCTAAAAGTAATTCAACCTATAAACGCAGGATTTATCTAAACATTTGTTTTATGTTGCAGGTTTCATGGAAAACGAGCTGTAAAGCCATCCCACAGTCATAATAAGGTGACCAAGGGCCAAGGATGACGATCCTCAGGCCATAATTCATGCAGAAAAGGAAATCCATAGGGTTCAAAATCATGATTTGACCCATGCCTCATGAGCATTGGTTATACCATGAAACCCTCGACTTACCCATACACCTGTACACCAGCAAATGTAGTGATAAAGGATTAAGGAGTATCAATGAGCCAATAAAGTTAAAGGGTTAATGCATAAAGACTGAAGATCAACAGAGCTTAACACGATAGATAAAGATAAAACACAGATTAAAGAAAGATCAATGCTTAAAGCCACAGAAGAAGACAGATCAACAAAGGAGCCTCCTAATGCCACATCACCGAGGCCATAACTCCTCAACTGCCACCAGCAAACTTATTTTTGCAAAAGAATACACAATGAATGCACAGGCATAGATCTTTTGCCAAAGATAGCTCAGAATTTATGATCAGCTTAACAAGGCCCCCAAAGTCAATACTAGCAACTAAGGTAGATGAAATTTAATGAAAAATAAATTAATAAGAGTTAATACATGTCATCTTTTCTCCATTTGAGCCTCCCAAAGGCCGAGAACCATTACTCTGTATTGATTGAACCAATAATCCGTTCTTGCACTCCATCTCCTCATTCTTCTATAAATACTGCTGTAGAAGACATTAGAGAGGTTGGTCTCTGGATATCTACTGTATGTAAATAGCTTTTGAAGCTGTTGTAGCTCTGTTTGTAATTGAAGATACATAAGCTGAGATGAGAAGTTTGAAGCTGTAGAGACCCACTGGACTTGAAGATTGTAACTGGTTTGAACATCAAATACAAATAGCTGATTTATGGGATCCTGGTCTATGTCAATGGTGATGTGTTTCTCACTGTAAATTGTTATTTTCTTTTTGCCCCCATTCTGTCCACTTTTCTCGGATAAAGAACAACAAATATAGATTAGGATTTACTTCTAAAGTACCCTAAATCTCACTGAAAAATCTTTATCCTTTATGTTTTCTGCTGATTGTTTATTTGAAGATGATTCAATAGAGTATAACCAATGAAGTGTTGGTAAGCCCATATTTCCTGAGTACAACTTGAGATTTTATCTTTGAATGTTCTTGAGAAGTTTTCCAATTAAAGTTGAGCTAGGGAAGTCAATGGTTAGCCCTGTCCTCGAGTTTCTTCTCCAACAGTTTCTTTGAAAAGTTCCCTTAAGATTATGTTGAAAGTAGGCTAGTTTCAAAGTACTTACCTGATCTTAGACTACTTTTTGTGTTTATCATGAATGTTTCCCCTTTGAATATGTTGAAAGCAGGCTAAGTTAAAAGTCTTTACTTGATCTTAAGCTATTCTGTATGTTTTAGATGTTTTCTCTTGAAGTACATCGAAAGCAGGCTAGTTTGAAAGTACTTACTTGATCTTAGATTACTTATTGTGTCTTTCCTTAAGTGAATGCCAAAAGCAGGATAGTTTCAAAGTACTTACTTGATCTTAGGCTGTTCTTTGTTTCTTCATTTGTTTGATTTCCATCACTCCACTTTTTAATGTTTCATTCCATAAAATCAACTTAAAGAGATCCTTTGACATAGATGACTTTCCCCATGGACCACTCTTGAACCTTGCTGTTTCAATTAAACCCTATTATGACTCCATAGCCCAATGGATTGATGCTGCTCCTTGCCTATTTTATCAGCTGAACCATTCCTTCACCTACTCACACCTTCACCCTTCATAAATACTTCCTTCATCTTCATAATATCCTTGCCCAACCAAAACAAACAAAAACCCTGTTCTTCATAACCAGCCTAAAATCACACTTCATGCCTTAAAGATCATATCTTTAAACACATACATAGAGAGATCCCTCTCTGAATCTAGGATGGCTAGGTCCTCAGATTCCAAAGCGGTTTTTATGTAGGCTCTGCAGCATTTGTACTTGCCAATCTTGCAAACTACGAAATCCCAACAGAGCCAAAAACTACCTTACTGGAACTAGCTGATCATTCAGTCATTAGACCATAAGGAACATTACAGGATGTGATGGTCTCTGTAGACACTTGGGAATACCCGGAATATTTTTTGATTATTAACCCTAGGAACCAGCTAGATGGACATCCCTTAATATTAGGAAGGCCTTGGCTAGCGATTGCTGGTGCTTATATCAGCTGCCAGACAGGCAGTATGACTATAACCAAGGGGAATGATGTGAAAAATTCAGCTTTATACCCTCCTTCTCAACCAAGCTTGACTATTATGAAAACCAGGAAGCAACCTGCAACATACTTAAGGCAAAATATTCGGTCACCATTGACTATGGTAGATGCCCTTGAATTCAAAAACCAAACTGAAGACGATGTCATTAATAATTTTATCAATCATCCTAACACAATATCAAGTTCGAAATGCCACATGATTAAAGCAATCCTTGACAACGAAATCAAAGAAGACCCCTAGAGAGATATCAATGACCAAACAATACCAACAACCACTGTCTATAATAGCAAACCTATCGAAATTGAGCCAGGGAAGATCCTGAACATTAACAGTAATCTGAGTGATGACCAGCAACAAGAAACTTATTCAAGTCCTTAGAAAAAATAAAGGGGCTTTCGCTTGGGATTACTCAGATATGAAAGGGATTGACCCTCAGCTATGCATGCATCACATCTACACTGAAAAGGATGCAAAAACCATTCGAAAAACTCGGCGTAGATTAAATCCTCACTAAGATATTGTTAAAGAAGAAATTCAAAAACTGTTTCTCCATTGGTTGTGGTTCCCAAAAAGAATGGGAAATGGTGAATATGCGTTGACTATAGAAAACTCAACAAGGCAACGCAAAAAGACCATTTCCCCCTTCCATTTATTGATCAGGTCCTAGATACACTGGCAGGGAAGAAATTTTTTTCTTTCCTGGATGGCTTTAGTGGCTACAATCAAATTCAGATTGCCCCTGAAGACCAGGACAAAACTACCTTTACCTGTCCATGGGGAACATTCGCTTACAAGGTATTACCTTTTGGATTGTGTAACGCACCAGCCACATTCCAAAGAGCCATACTCAGTATTTTTGCAGACTTGATAAATGAAGGATTCGAAGTATACATGGATGATTTCACACCTTATGGAGATGACTTCGAGCAAGCATTACAGACATTAGAAAAATATTTGGAATGGTGTATTGCTACCAGCCTATGTTTAAGTCACGAAAAGTGCCATATGATGATGATAGAAGGCCTGATCTTGGGTCATTACATTTCAGCAGATGGAATTCAGGTAGATCCGGCAAAAATATAGGTAATTCTCTTACTAGCTACTCCCTGCACTCAAACATATGTACGTAGTTTTCTCGGATTTGCTGGATATTATCGTAGATTTATCAAGAGTTTTTCACAGATTTCTACACCATTATATGCCTTAACAGGAAACAATGATTTCATATGGACTGAAAAATGTGACACTGCCTTTACAAATTTAAAATGACTAGTATCAAAATCACCAGTATTACAAGGCCCGAACTAGGATATACCATTCCAAATTTTATCAGATGCATCAGACACATCCATTGGAGCAATTCTTGGCCAAGAAGAAGAAAAGAAACCCTACACTATATATTACATTAGCAAAAACTTAACCCCTACTGAATTGAATTACAAAGTAGCAGAGAAGGATTTTTTAGCTGTTATTTATGCTATTAACAAATTCAGACACTATATAACTGGATACCTTGTAATTCTATATACGGATCACTCTACTATCAAATACTTAGCTAATAAACCCATTACGAATGGAAGAGTGACACGTTGGTTGCTACTTTTGCAGGAATTTGATATAACTATAAGGGATCGACCAGGGAAGGAAAACCTTGTGGCAGATTTCCTTTCCCGAGTGCCAAGAACAGATGACGCAATAGCAGTAGAAGATCAGTTTCCGGAGGAACACTTGTTTGCTGTAACCGTGAAAACGCCATGGTACACAGACGTGGCGAATTATTTAGTAGTGGGAAAACTACCTAAACATCTGACACCTAGAGAAAGGAAAGCGATAGTACAACGTAGCACTCGGTTCTCCTGGATTGGAGGATACCTTTTTCACATAGGGGCTGATATGCACATCCGTAGGTGTATCAGGGAAGACGAAATTTATGAGATCTTAAAAGCCTGCCACAATGGACCTTGCGGTGGAAATTTTGCAGACCGCAGAACTGGACATAAAATTTTACAAATGGGCTACTACTGGCCCACGATTTTTAAGGATGCTAAGAAATTTGTTCAGGCCTGCGATAGTTGTCAAAGGATGGGCTGCCTTGGCCAATCTGATGAGATGCCCCTACATCCACATCTAGTCATAGAAAATTTTGAGCGTTGGGCATTAGATTTTGTTGGGCCAATCAACCCATCATCCAACCAGAAATCATATATATTGGTTGCAACAGAATACGTAACTATGTGGGTAGAAGCAGTAGCATTACCAAGAGCCACAGAAGAAACTGTGATAAATTTTATTTTCAAAATTTTTGTATGATATGGGTTACCCAGAGCAGTAATCACTGATGGAGGGCCGCAATTTGTAGGCCACAAGATCGCTACTTCACTAAAAAATCATCATGTTATTCACAAAATTACCTCTCCATACCACCAGTAAGCGAACGGGCAGGTAGAAAGCACCAAAAACGTAATTGAAGCTATTCTAACGAAGACGGTCTCATTGCACAAACGAGACTGGGCTACTCGACTGCCAGAAGCCTTGTGGGCATATCGCACAACTTGGAGGAATACTACTGGATACTCCCCATATCAGCTTGTATTTGGTAAGGAACCTATTTTTTCCATAGAGTTTGAGATACAAACACTAAGGACAACCCAGGAAGTGGGACTGGATTTAACTGAAGCCCAGATTAATAGATTAAAACAAATAAATGAATTATATGAAATCTGGATTTTGGCTCTACAACATACTGCACTTATTCAAAAACAAAGAGCCAAATGGCACGATTCTCTGATCAAGAAAAAGACATTTCATGAGGGCGAATGGGCACTTCTCTACGATTCCAGGTTTCAATATTTCCCTGGTAAATTACAGACTAGGTGGTTAGGTCCCTATGAAATAAAGGAAGTACATGAAAATGGCACGCTTACATTGGCCACCATTGATGGGTCTGATTGTTCCTTTAAAGCAAATGGGCATCGAGTGCGCCTCTACCAAAGACCACTCACAAGAGAATATTTTTGTCAATAGATACGCAAGGACTCCACCTTGCAAATTTTAGCTGCAGGCGATAATCCTTCAACAACTTCATCTTTGTAAAAATTCATTTCTTTTTCTAAAAAAAAAAAAAACTGTAAATAGGATTGCTGATCCAATTTGTTTTCTGCCTATTTTGCTGTTCCATCTTCGGAACAACACTTTTTGGTTTTGCCGTTCCATCTTCTTAACAACACTTTTTGGTTTTGCTGTTCCATCTTCGGAACAACACTTTTTGGTTTTGCTGTTCCATCTTCAGAACAACACTTTTTGGTTTTGCTGTTCCATCTTTGGTACAACACTTTTTGGTTTTGCTGTTCCATATTCGGAACAACACTTTTTGGTTTTGCTGTTCCATCTTCGGAACAACACTTTTTGGTTTTGCTGTTCCATCTTCGGAACATCACTTTTTTATTTTGCTGTTCCATCTTTGGAACAACACTCTCTTTTGTTTTTTCTGTTCCAATTTTGGAACAACACTTTTGTTTCTTGTACAATTTTTGTGTGTTCTGAACAACTTTTTTTTTATATTTCACAAACACCTCTTTCCTCTCATGGACTTATTCCTAGCTCATTTCAGCCTTATTTCTTTGATTTCTTTTATGGCCTGAAGTACAGTACCTCCATGCAGATAAGAATTATGGATTTTATTAAAGCAGGTGAATATTTTTAACTTTATGATCTTTGACAAAGACAAATTCTTGATGATAGACTTAAAACAATTGAAAGGGACACAATTATTTATATTTCACTTTACTGTATTGATTTCTACTGTATATGATACTGATTGATCATCTTTACCATGTTGTTTCTACTCTTCTTGGTTATAATTATCTCTGTCTATTATCAATGGGATTATGGGTATAATTTTTCTTATTATTGACATGCTTCAACTTCTTATACCATCCCTACTCTTAAGGAGTATTGAGCCTCCCTCTATTTATCATAAAAATATGTAATGACAACTAAATTTTATCTACAGATAGAGGATAGGGGGTCTCATTAAGAGCCAGCCTACCATGTTCATAAGGAGGTAGCAATGTGACATTCCCACCATGGCCACCACACCAGGGTTATGATCCATTGGATGGCTAAAACATCCTTGGAACAGGAGGTCTCATCATGAGCTGGCCTACTCACTTTTGCTACTTCCCAGTGAATGTCAGTATGGTTATCTGGTTACCATGCCAGCACACTGGTCTCTTCTGTAGAAATAGCAATGAAAATTTTCAATTATAAATTGAGGATCCTGGCTCACATGGGTTAAAAAGCAACTCTGTCGAGGCTATGGACGCCTGCTGGCAGCAGAAGCTCTGCTTATGGTATTGAAGTTCTATCTTCTCAATCAATAATTCTTATAATACCCTCTTCCCATTTATCTTTTTATCCGAGAGATTATTTCCTCTAAACAATCCCCTACTTTGAACCTTTATGCATGCGTTCATGTTTTTTACTCAATCATATCATGTAAAACCGGATTATCATTGGCAAAGCCTCCTTTTGTACATATTGTTGTCCTCTTTCCTTATCACATAACTTATCATCAACCAAAGTGTCTTGTCTCTTGTCATTTACTATGATTATACACCACGATTTTACTCTATCCATCTCTCTTATTTGTCCCGTCATTTATTTACGTACTCTGTTCCATTTACTACTGTACCCTTCATCCTTATATCCTATCGTCGGAACAACCATTCTCCATCTATTTGGTCGTAGGCGACCTATCATTTCGAAGGGGGAGAGAACTTCCATTACACTTGTGCATGCATTGTCATTATTTCATTGATTGATACGATATTCCATGATCACGCGACATGCGACAATTTAATAACATAATTAATATCAACTTGTTGTTCTATCGCTCTAAGTGTTGCTGTGTTTTTTTTAGTATTGCTGTGTTTTTTTAGTATTGCTGCATTTTTCCCATTACACTCATCCTTTGCAATAGTAGGAAGAAGTCAAGCATTATGGGTGGTAAGACAGTGCACCGCGAACCTTTAGTGTTAGAGGTCTCCGACAGAGCTAGGGAAATTCTGATTTGTGCAGGATGGATATCCTATCTCACAAGATTTCAGCCCTCAAATGAGGAAATTTCCATTGAATTTCTACAACATCTACAGAATGGTGAATCCATGGTGAAAGGTAGAAGAATTATAGTCATAGATGATGTAATAGTTGAAGTATCTGGGCTACCGGCAGAAGGAACTATATGGTCACAAAAACATGTATTGCTGCAAGACACGGTGGAAACTTTCAAAGACGAAGGTGAGCAAGTAGTCAGGAAAGGAAAAGGCATCCAACCATCTTCTCTGGCAGAACCATGGAAATAATTAGCAAGCATTATCCAAAGATACATTACCTATGATGGATGCCGAGATGTGGTAAGACCACAACAACTTAAACTATTAGCTGTCTTGAAACAAAAACTCACTGTTAATCTTCCATCTCTTTTGAATTCTTTACTGCATGATGCTGCTGTTAGAATAACATGGGCCAGACACCCTGAAACTGTAGTAAGTCACCATGAATTTATTAGATTAATCATTAGTCATAGCCTGGTTCAATACAAATTAACTTGGGATGGTTTCATGACAGCTCTAGAGAGCATGCAAAACCCTATAATCCAACATACCAAAATTACAGAGGCAAGCCAGCAGAACCCTGTTTCGAAAAGAAAAATGACTGCCCATTCAAAGGTTGAACCCCATAAACGCAGGAAGTCTGTAAGAATTGAACTAGCCCAGAGGATGTCTTCAAATCTTCGGGATGAAAGAAATCAAACTGCGGAGACAGCCAGTCCAGTTAGGCTAAGTGATTCAAAACCCGAATAAGAGGAACCCAATTCCGCGTCAGAGCCTGAAGAAGAGGCCAATTCAGAACAAGAACAAGAACATAAATATAATAATGAACTGAAAGTGAAGCAGGACCGGATGATCCTTTGGAAGTTTTTGAGACAGGGATGGCTGAGGTCCTGGAAAATATTAATGTATATATGCAACCTGGAGGACCACTTGGTCTCAGCAGAATGGAAACACAAGAGGCTGTGGACACATAAATTTTTCAGGAATCCGACAACTAGTTCGGTGACATGGTTCTATTGGAATACAACCATGAGGACTAGCAGAAGTCTGCAGACATAGAAGTTAGTCACAATCAATCAGGCGATATGGTTCTTTTGGAACACAACCCTGATGACCAACAAGCAGCTCTAGAAACCATTGATAAACCTGTTAGTGGAGCGGACACTCCTCGAAAGAGCCAAGTAGCCGGAGAAAAAATTAAGAAGTTGCGACAAAAATACCGGAAGCTCCAAAATGCAGTCAGAAGGCTATGACGAGAAGTTAAAAAAAGTAAAACTCAAAACACCACTCTAGAGATGACCTCTGTGGCTACACAAACAAGAATATGCGAGAATAAATCAATAGAAATTAAAACCGAACTCGCTCCCACTCAAACAAAAGCCACCCAGGTTAATTTGCATGAAAACCTGGTAAATGTGGTTGTTCAAACGGAGGGTTGGTCCTCCCACAATAAGGAAATAAAGATTGAAAAGGTATTCTCTCACATCATTGACACTCAAACAGAAGGGAAATCCAAGGACTTCTTGTCAAGGAATGACCCTATTATTTTAAAACTTCGAGAAGAACTAACGCAAGCCCAACTTGCTTTAGAGCAACATCAACAACAAATAGTCTCCCTGCAACAATACCAGAAGTTACAAAAACAATTGAGGGAATTAGCCCTAGCAGAGAATGAGGCTTTTGATAAGGCTAGACAAGAAGAAGAAAAACTGAAGAGGATGAAAACTAAGCTGAATAGCGTCAGGGATCAGTTGGATACCATTTGTTCATTATATTCGGATATCTTGACCTGTCGATCTCCTGCTACGAACTATGCCTTGTTCTTATTGGAACAATATTTATTGTTAAAAATCAAAGCTGTTAGAGCCAGCAAGCCAATTGAGTTGAAGACGACGAAGGATTTTATAAATTGTTGTAAGACACATGGAGTAAAGGTCCAAAGGCTTCTTTGTGAATTTTTTTTGCATAATTTCATACTAGATAAAGAAGTGGATGGGAATGTTAGCCCTTTTATTGGAGATATTCAATTTCAGGCTTTTATCTCTTTTGCAGTCAACCAACTCAAGTGGTTGAAGGCTTATAATTCATTCCAAAGACATGAACACAACTTAGATCTTTGGGTAAGAAGTGAACCTAATCACCCTCTACAATTGTTTACTAAGCATAAAATACTGATGACACATGAGGGTGTGCTTAAAATTTTAAGGCCCATACATAAGGAAATTGTGCTGGAAGGAACATCATATTTCCTCTCCATTCAGGAAAGATCCCTAGTTGCATCCAAAATGAGATGGATGGTTTCGAGCAACAATGTTAAGGAAAGAGAACCATTTAATAATGGAAATTTCAAAGCTGCTGCAAGACGGTTAGTATCATACATCAATTTTATATTAAAATAAGGACTTTATTGGGTGGGATGTCGCTTTAGAAGCCCCATTATTTAGTATATTCCTGAAGGGTATCATCCTGACTATGAGTTACCTGAAGAACAAGAAGCGGCAGCCTTTGCAAACCTGGCATGACATCATGGTCTCAAGCCTATTACAGACACATCTTATCCAGCCTACTCCTTAATTTCTTTGCATAAGAATTATTTATTTTTCATGGGGACATGAAAAAAGGTAAGCAAGGGAGTATGTTGAGCCTTGCAATAGGTATGTATTTATTCTTGATTACTCTCCTTTTTCCTCTTCCTTATCCATCTTGTGCCATGATATAATATTATAATGAAAGTATTTTGATGAAGAATGAATGAAAAATGATCCTGATACGATTTAACTGTCTAAACTAATTCTCGTTGCTTTTTATGCTGAAAATAACAGAAGGAACATCATGAATTAATCACGGGAAAGAAGACGCATTAAATGCAGTCGAATCAGAAGAAAAATCAGTAAGGATCAGAGCAAGAACGAACGAACTGTCCAAGGATAACATTTTTTCATGGATCCCTCAAGATCTCCTGATCCTGAGGGATCACACTTATCTTTCCTTTTAGCTATAAAGGGATAGGGAGAGCTAGTTCTCAAGGATCATATGATTGATCTATCTTTCACTTCTGCATAATTTTTAATCGTAATTCACAGAACGTAGTTCTGAACAACAAGATCATATTGTGATGTCAATTGACTGTGATGATTAATATATAATTCACGTTGCTATTTATTCAAATATTCTAGAGTAGTTAAGCAATATTTGTCGGTGGATAAGGGCCCGGTCTCTGGTGGATTTCACTGTTGTTCCCTGTGTTATACTTTTCCAATTATTGCAAGTGTATTCTGCTTTTCCACTTTGCAGTTGAAGTACTTTTGATAATTTAGATTTCTGGTATTTATTTCCTTGAAGAAACACTTCCAATTTATTTCCTTAAGGAATTAGTTGCCAGTTAACAGAATTTGTTTTGATTATTTAAAGCGTAGACAGTTATTTCCAATACCTTCCTTCTGTTCAATAGTTTAAATCCAGCTGAAAGAGCTCGGTTAATGCTTCAATGCTCTCGGTTGATTGTCATTCGAATTAGTTGAATTAAGAATGAATTACAGTTTTTGGTTATAATGCTTAGATGAATCACTTTCTTTAAAGCTTCAAGATTTATGATTGCATCTATATGAAACGATTGATTTTAATATTAATCTTTGTATGTATGGCTTGCAAATATTGTGTACACGCTTGAGATAAAAGGACTTACCCAGGTTGATAATTAATGTGAGGAAATTAGGAGTTTTTAAAGACACCTGTTAGCACCCAACAGAGGAATGAAAATTTTTTACATCCACTTTGCAAGAAGATGCTCATAAGCATGCAACTAAGGGAAATGGAAAACAAGAGGATGTTGAAAGCTCTAAAGTCATTGAAGCCATTGTTTATCTTCTGAAGAGAGCCACTACTTCATCGAATTCACCTCCTCAAGAAGGCGACAAAGGTGAATGTGCAAGGTATAAATATGCCTTTAATTAAGTTGCTTTTGATTATGATAAACATGGTAAATCTTCACATAAGATTTGGAGAAAGTTTACATTTTCATTTTGTGGTGTGAATAACCATAATGTTTCAAGGTGTTGGAAGAATATAGGTATGCACAAGAAACTTTTGAAACAACGGAGAAAAAAAGCCAAAGGTCCATTGGACAATGAAAACCATGTTGAAAAGAAGAATAATTATTTTTCACTCATTGCCATAAGTAGGGTCATCTTGTAGACGAGTGTTGGAATTTGTATCCAAAAAGTCATCCACAAAATTTGAAGAAGGTGGAGAGAAAGACTGACAAGAATGGAAAAGAAGATTCCATAATTGATGTGCGTCAGGATGATGCACATGATGAAGTGCAGTTGAAATAAGCACCATTGAAATGGTTTGGAAAGAGATGGTTAGATTTCTTAACCAATTAAGGCCTTGCATATCTTTTGATGATTTATGCAAATCTTCCCAATTGAATGCATTTCTTTTCTCTTGAAAGTATTCTGCATATGCATGTTTACGCCAGGAAGGCGTTTGAAAGTAGAGTATGCGGACTCACTTTTTTTATCATGTATGTATGTCAACTTGAGAGTGTTGATCATTTGCACATGCATGAGTGTCGACTTGTGTTTTGTCGATGATTTTTACACCAAGATGTAAGAGTACATGGCGATGTTCACATGATGTGGCATTTATTTCTTTGAAGGGGAAAAATGATATGTCGTCAAGTTATGTTTCTTGCATGATGTGTTTTTCAGATTTATGATTGTGTTTGTGACAAGATGTCGTAGGATTTTGGGAAGGTCCACTCTTGAGCGAGAGGCTCATGATTAGCCTTCGTTCCCAAATCATGGCATGAGAAACATGTAAATATTAGAGGATGATGGATAAGAGGGACAAGATGCCAAAATGTTTGCAGCCAAAACAACAACCATTGTAGACCATTTGATGTGTTGACGCCAAGAAGTGAAAGAGATGGAAAATGCATTCTTCCATATGTGGAATTTGGTACCGTGGAGGTAAAATAATGGTTATTTATTTTCTTTTGATTAATGATGTTGGAACTCATTACTGTAGTTCACTCAGATGGGCTTAACTTGGAAAAGTGGTTTCCAAGGAGAAGCTTGCATCGAATGCATGTGTGTGCAAAGGAGGAACAAGATTCTCATTGGGAAGGCCATCATTCAACTTTCCAAGCACAGGGGGGTTTTTTTGCTACAACCAGGTGCTTTATCAGTCAACAAGAAGCCAACAAGTGTTGGATTGGGTCAACAGAAAAAGGAGGACATTGGTTGAAGTGCCAAGCCATTTGCAAGGCAAGGCATGTTAGTGAACCCAAGTGGTTGTCATGGAGATTTTTTCAAGTAGAATCAAGATGCTAGAACTTGGGAAAGAGAGGAGTATTTACCTCTCATGAGATAACCAACTTTTGTGGGTCAAAAATCCTGTCAGTGGGATGGAGTGATCGAAATCTGGATTGGGGGCAAAAATTTTCAAAAAATTCAAGGTTCTCAGAATCACACCAAAACAAAACAACCAGATAGGGCTTGTCGCCAGGAATCCGACGCACTTCATTTCATCTAAAACCAACTCCGCATGTGAAATTTAGAGCCTGTTGTTCGTCATGCCAAACAGACGAATTTAAAAAAAGAAGGGTCAAACAGGGTCAATGGTCAAAATTTGGGGTTTTCCACTAGCCAATGGCATGCTGACAAGTGTCAAATTGTGAGTGGCCTGAATTTCTGGTTTTTTGGCATTTTTTGGTTGGTTTGTGGAGGAACAATAGGATGCTGTCATGTGGCTAGCCTAGAGTTCGCCACAAGCCTCTCCAAAGGTCTAATTTGATTATGGTATGGTCAAATATCAATGTCATATGCATTGGAAAATTTTTATTACAATCGGAAGGATGGAGGTCGGGGTCAAACCCGCGACCTCCCTCGCACCAACACAACACAATACCATTAGACCATGCATTGGAATATGTATTTGAGTTGTTACAAAGGTTTCGGCAAGGGTTTAAATGGCCAAACCTTACCAACCACGAGACCACGCCCTAAAACCAGGAGGGAGGTCAGGACTTAATCCGGAGGATTAAACTCTAATATGGCTTGTTTAACCCTTAATCCCCAATTATGAGTGCTAGTCTGATTTTCAAATTCGGATTTTGTTAATTGTGCAATTAGCGCTATGCTTCCAGTTAACCATGCTTAACCTTAATTAAACCAACACTCAATTCGGCGGCCAGTTTTGTGGGTCCGCCAATTTCGGTGCCACCTCCATTTTTGACGGTGCTAACTGTATTTTATCCAGTTTTAGTGGAGGTCTTCTAGGCCAGAATTGAATGAGGCATAACTAGAGCATATTTCGACCAATTTTGGCTCAAAAAGAGTCATTCCTAGATTATTTTGATGCTCCTACATCTACCCATGTAATTGGCCAACCTAGGTAAACATGCAATTACATGCTACTAATATGAGATTCAACCTCCTAGATGACCTTAAGGAAGTGGAACCAACAGAAACCTAATAAACAAACCTTACACAACATCAAAAACACCTCTAGGATCTAACCCAACCTCCCAAAACCCTTAACCCTGAGGTGGAACTATCTTTTTGACCCTTCTGAGCCTTAGCCCTGGGCATGTAAGGGAAAGTGAGTGGATAGAAGCCTATAACCGCTTACATGCCAAGGAAAGGTCATGGCTAGGGCCCCAAAATGTTAGTTTTGTGCATGCAACTCCGGGATTTGTGCCTCCTTTTTAGCCCCAGAGACCAGGTCACTGCCCAGAACTTCATCAAACCTTAGGAGAGGATAAATAACATTAAAACAAAGGAATGGAAGCAATCACATCACCATGAACTCATCTAGACCCCTCCCAGTCATGACATGCATTTCGTCAAACATGTCACAAACATTACATCTATAGGTGTAAACCACATATTTAAACATAGGGGTCTCATACTTATATGAGAATCACTAAGAAGAGTTTATCCCTTACATCATAAGTTGGAATAAAATCTATTTTACCATATATACATTGTGAATTCATTCACAAGTAAAAAAATGGATAGAGCCATACATCATCACTAATAGAATACATGGTTATAACCAACATATTAACAACAGAAATACCATGGATATAATAGCAATATAATCTGCATAATAACCAGTAAATTTTCATACCAAATAAGGAAGGAATGAGCTTAGAGGGTTTCACTTGCATAGAGGGATTGTCATGGGTGCGACTGGGGCTCTAGTTTAGTCAGAAAGCAGGTCAACTCAAGGGTTTGGCACCAAGAGTGGTTGGTTAGCCCTTGGGGGTCTTTTATCTCCTAAGAAATGTTATTTTGGTTTTGGTTTGTTGATTCCACTTCCTTAACTATACTTGAGGATTTTAATCATGTCATAGTAACTCTTTGCCACATGTTTAACCAGGTGGACTAGTTAGCTTGGGTAAATGTGGGAGGAGGGTGTTACAGAGTCATATCATCACCAATTTTCTGTTCTCTTTGGGCCATATATGATACTACAGAGTGGTATCAGACCATGGTTCACCCCTTGGACTGGATGGGCGTAATGTGTTTTTCATGCATACATATCAGTTGCATATGCGTTCATTATGCTTGTGGTCTATGTGTTTGTTATGTATGCATGGCGGTAGTCATTCTTACAATTGCGTTGTCACGTAGAAGTTGATGATGTTTTTGTTGGAATGTGTTTGTCGTGAATTCATGTTGGTTGAATATGCATTTGTTGTGAATTTATGTTGTCCGTGTATATGTGTGCATGCATTGTCATGGCTATAGTTGTCGTGCATGAGGTCATGGTATGTAGTTAGTATTGTCATTCATGGTAACTGGATAATGATTTACATGATATTAATACATTGATTATGATTATGTTTATACATGTATCATGCTAATATGGTTGATCTTGCAGATGAGATATCCTCCCCTGAATTATACTGAGGTATGTTGGTTATGCTTATATTTTGGTTTAGCTGACATAGTATACTTGCAAGATGAAGATCAAAGATGACTATCAAGATGGTAGACTACAGTTCACGAGATTCTCCTTATAGATCTAATGAACAACATGGAGATGAGTAATCTCCTAATATAGCAGAAACTTTGAGAAGTTTGAAGATAGAAACAAGAAGTTGCAAGGTAGACAATGATAAGATCATTTAGGTACAAGAGAAAAAAAATAAAATGTTAATGCAGTCATCCTTCAGAGTCTGTCGTATCTGCAAAGATAGGGACCACTTAGGATCAGTCATGGACAGGAGGACATGACTAATGGGGCATATGGTAGTAGGTCTCATTGTGGGCACAAGTCATATAGGGATTACACGATCAGGGATGTAAGGTTCTTGGATACACCATATAGGAGAGGTGATGGACACATGTTCTATTCTAGTTCTATTTCTTAGAGGTATCATGGTCATCATTGTTATCATCCTTACAGGAGGAGTGGCAGGGGATATTTTCCAAATGAGTTCAAGAAAGAAAAACAACCTACATTTGATGGAGTTTTGAAGAAGCCGAAAGATGTAGAGACATTGTTACTTGGAATGAATAAATTATTTTAGTTGCATGATTACACAGAGAACATGAAGGCTAGAATACCTATCTTCAGGCTCAAAGGGAAAGCAAGCATATCGTTGGAAGACATGAAACATTTCAGAGGCATTAGGACAAAGGATTTGAATTGGCATGAATTCAAGGGACTCTTCAGGAAGAAATACTTGTGAGATAGGTACTACGACAATAATGCCAAGGAGTTATATGAGCAAAAGGTGAGATAGGTACTACGACAATAAGGCCAAGGAGTTATATGAGCAAAAGATGAGATCGATTAAATATTAGCAGTACATGACTAAGTTCTCGGAATTGTTGAGGTATGTATCATATCTTAAGGATGAGAAAGGGAAAGTTTGGAGATTTTTTAGTGGATTTCCATTAGAATTTAGAAATTGGATTGAGTATGATGAGTCTTGGTCACTTGAATAATTCATTGGTAAGTTGAAGCACTATTATGAGAAATGAAAGTGCAAGATAGAGTATCAGCAAGTTTGGAAAGGGAAAGACAAGGCTAAAGGTAAATGGTAGCTGAAAAGGACAAGACCGCATGATTCAAGTGAGAATTAGAATGTTGCACCTTAAAATAATTTTAGTGGACCTTAGGTTGGAGAACAAAAGAACAAAGGTGATGGTAGGAGATAGCTTCCATGTTGAACATGTAGTAAGGAGCACCTTAGGAAGGATTTTCTGCAAAATCAGGGTGGTAGGCCTCATATCTAAAGTGCACAAAAGGCGCTGAAGGTTGGGGATATTGGGAAAAGTATTCCTCGTATCTATGTAGCATTGGATAATATGCAGAAAGATCATCAGGCATCTATTATCGATGTTGAGTCAAATTATATGCTTATAATTTGCGAATGATAAATTGTCAACCCAGGAAGGTAAAATGATGAGATGCATTGCAAAGTATATGCAAGTTGATTACTTCAAGTGTTAATAAATTATACACACATCAACTAATGCTTCTTGTAGAAATTTATTAATACTGATGTATTACCAGATTCTCCTAATCTAACAATATTTATCTTCTTACTAAATACAAAATCCTTCCACTGTTAAACTTGCGGAAATTTAAAACTCAATTGCAAACACATGTGAATAAATTCAATTGCACATAACATAGTTGTTTAACGGGAAAGCTTAAAGCTAAAAACCCCAACTATCATATATTATGTATATCAATGGAATCATGTAATAATCTCATACAAATCTTAGTACATCAAGCTCTTAGTACAATATATATTCATTACACACTGTCATGCAGAAATTTGCATCTCTATGCACCAATTTCTTGCCTCCTGACAACCTATCTCCACTGCGCAATCCCTACTAAAGAAGACCCCTGAATGAATTCGAATTGGCCTTGCCTTGACTGCGCAATCCTCATTGGCAACTCTAATGTGTGTCAGATGCATTTAATGCATCACTATAGTCACTATGGATAGTCCATCTCACCCTTTCACCTATCTCTCCACTGGGTCTCCACTGGAACTGACATGCACTATAGTTAACTTCTATTTCTGTTCAGTTGTTAGTGATTTATTAGTTGTGAATTAATTAAATAATTAATTCACTTAACTCTCACTAGTGTATCTTTCAATTAGACTAGATACAACTAGTTCAACTGAGTTTAACTCACTTAACTGAGTTAAACTAAATAATAACTCCATAAACTACTCTTCCAACTCAGTCATAACTTTTCAACTTCAATTCTAACTGAGTCCTCCATGCATTAGCCACCAATAAACCTTAGGAATTGTGTAATTACTTCATCCCACTGATTTTCCAAATCTGTTCACTGAAATAAAGTGCTCCAAGAGAATAAGTTGATGTTTATTGTCGGATTATTATTAAGAGCTAATAATAATTGACATGCATCTATTTTTAGTTTGACGATCTATAAATAGACTTCGCCCAATATTCTAAAAATAGAATTTCATCTGTTTTCCACATTTGACCAACCATCTACAAATAGCATGTTGAAACTTATAGAATATGCTCACCATGTCTAAAAATAGACATACACCTAAAAATAGCCTGCGGGCCCCACTTAGTGAAGGTGCTTACTTTTCACTAAGCTCATCATCTTGTTGAATCTTGACACTCCCTCTCAAAAATATAGGGATTATCCTTCACCCCGATCCTGTCTCTATGGTATTTGAATTTTCTCCTGCCGATCGCCTTCGTTAGAATGTCTGCATCCTGATCTTCCGTAGGAATGTACTGAAGCAACATGATCTTCCGCTGCACACAATCTATGATATGATGATACCAGATATCAATATGTTTAGATATATCATGAAACACATGATTAATCAAGAGTTTAATGCAACTCTGATTATCACAATGTATCACTGTAGGATCTAAATGTGAACCGAACAAACCGACCAGGATCTTCCTCATCCAGATAGCCTCACATGCAGCTTGACTTGCTGCCATGTATTTCATTTCCGCTGGTGAGTGCCATGGCTCTTTTTTTCTGCTGTACAGAAAGCTGTGCATCATGCTGAAAACCCTCCTAATGTGCTCTTTTGGTAAAATTAGCTGCTGGTAATGCATCCATGAAGCCATGCGACTTCACCCTCATTAAATGCAATTAAATGCATGCGTACCATAAGCCATACTCGGATATGCCCCCTGAGATATCTCAGGACATGCTTGTCTGCCTTCCAAAAGAGCTTGGTAGGCTTAACCATCGCTTGTGAAAGCTGGTTCACCACATAGCATATGTCTGGTCTTGTATTGACTAAATACATGAGCGAACCCACCAACTATCGATAAACAGTGGCATCCACTACCTTTGCCGATGTAGCATCCTCTTTCTTCCAATTTCCTGGAAGAGGAGTGTCGATAGGCTTGCAGCCTTGCATGTGAAACTTCTCCAGTATCTCTCGGGCATACTTGCCTTGAGACACAAACAGTTCACCTTCCCACTGCCATATTTCCAATCCAAGGAAATAATGAAGGAAGCCCAAATCCTTCATCTCAAACTCCTTTGCAAGATCTTCCTTGCATGAGTGTATCAACTACTCATCACCCGTTAGTATTAAATCATCAACATAAAGAACAATGATTAAAAGCTTACCCTCCACCACAATTTGGTACAGGTTTGCATCCGCCTCACTCTTGGTGAATCCAAGTCCAGTGAAATAGCTGTTGATCCGTGTGTACCAAGCACGAGGTGCTTGCTTCAGCCCATAAAAAACTCTTTTGAGTATGCACACATGCGACTCGCTGCTGAAGATCTCAAATCCTTCAGGCTACTCAATGTACAACTCTTCCTCAATGATCCCATTAGGGAACGCAGTCTTCACATCCATTTGATGAATGTGCCAACCCATCTGCACTGAGAGAGAAAGGATGGTCCTTATGGAAGAATACCGTGCGACATGTGAAAAGGTTTCTTCATAATAAATCCCCTCGATCTGTGAGAAGCCCCTAGCAACAAATATTGCCTTATACTTCTCGACGCTCCCATCAGTAGCTTTCTTTACCTTGTAGATCCATTTCAAATCTACCACTGATTTACCCACTGGCCTTGGAAAAATCTCCCAAGCACTATTTGTGAAAATGGATTCATACTCCTCCACCATGGCATCTACCCATGTGGGCTCCTGCACTTCTTCTTCAAAATAATATGGCTTTGTTACGACACACTTGCTCATAAGTGCCATGTATCTAGTAAATCGGTCAGGTGACTGCCTCTGTCTGCGCTGTGATGTAGGGACTCCTACATTCTCTGCCGCATCAAGCTTCAGTCTCTCAGCTTCTATGATACGCCTTGTGCCTGTTCAGATGTTTGGTTCTACATGAGTGGACTCCTCCACTCCATGAATCTCCTCCTGTGGCTGATCCACATCTAGAGGCTCATCTTTGGGAACAAGAAGTTCCTCCTCTGGATGCAAGTGTAGCTCCCTCTCAAGCGAAAAATTCATGGCTTTAACCTAATTGAATTTTATATCCTGCCGCACCACAGTCATTCGACTGTTTGGAAAATACACACGATAATTATGGGGTGTTTTTGTGTACCCCACAAATATCCCAACTTCTGCAGTCGGCTCCAGCTTCTTCTTGGCGTCCTTTGTCACATGAATGTAAACAGATGAGCCACAAATCTTCAAATGATAAATATCAGGCTTCTTACCAGTAAAAGATTCTTCAGGTGTACTCATGCCAAGTACTCTATGAGGGCAATGGTTTTGCACATAAACTGTAGTGTTGCATGCTTCCACCCACAAGTGCATTGGTAGGCCTTGGTCATGCAGCATAGCTCGTGAAACACCCACGATCATTCTGTTCTTCCTCTCCACGACCCTATTCTGCTATGGGTTGTGAGGCGCTATGAGTTCTCTTCGAATTCCTTCTTTGCTACAGAAGTCTTTGAATTTGTTCAAGATATATTCACCACCATTATCGCTCTGCAAAGCCTTCACTTGCTTCCCCGACTCCTTCTCCACCAATGCTTTAAACTCATAGAAATTTGAGAATGTTTTGCTCTTCTTCTGCATGAAGAAGATCCAACATCTACGAGAATAGTCATCAAAAAATATAAAATAATACCTATGTTTTGCTGTTGAAGCAACCGAGAAATGTCCACACACGTTTGTGTGAATTATCTCTAGGATCACCGAAGCACGGTTCTCCTTCTCATGAAAGGTGGTCTTCACAAACTTACCCATAGTACATCCCTTGCACTGATCTGACTACGCAAGAGTACCCTTGGGAAGTTTAGTAGAAATCTGATGCAAAATCTTCAAGGTGCCATGGTGAAGATGGCCCAATCTCCTGTGCCATAATTCGCCCTCATCCCGGCTCACCACTTCTTCTACTTTGCCCATCATTGCAGCATAGCCATCTACCTCCAGCTTGTAGAGATTCTTAACTCGAATCCCTATCCTATTGGTTTTACCCATTGTTTTATGTCGCAGGAAAGCTTTTCGCTCGCTGAAAACAACATCATAACCTCTATCTTCCAACATTGCGATCGAGACCAAGTTCTTCTTTAGACCTGGAACATGCATAACATCTTTCAACAGAAATGGTTTACTTGACTCCCTCTCAAAGGTAATGGTTTCAATGCTAGTCGCACTGTATCTGCCATCGTCATCCATCTCTATATGCATTTGGAGATCCTTCTCCTCCAAGTCACTAAACAACTCCTTGTCTCTTGTCATATGGAAAGACGCACCACTATCAAGATAGCACACCGATCCCAATGAGCTTGAAACCAAGCATGCAATCAAAGAGAAATCAAGTTCAAATTGCGAGGCTAAGGCCTCTCCAGCTGCAGCTACAACAACCTTATTGTTCTTCTTTTTCTGTGGGAAGTTAGTGGTGAGATGCCCATGTTCGTGACAGTGAAATCACTTCACTTTGGACAAATCCAGCTTCTTTCCTTTAGCCTCAGATTTTGGATGGGATTTCTTCCCCTTTCCTTTCCTTTCTTTGGCAACCAAATCCCAATTCTCTTCATTATCATTCTTCGATGAAGAGCCATCCCTGGTACTTCGCCTTATCTCCTCCTGCACAAGATCTGACCAAAGTCGCTCCCAACTCGGCAGTTTCTCCCGTCCATTGGCAGAGTCTTTGTAGCTATGCCAACTCTTCAGAAGCCCAAGGAGAGCCAAGCTCACCAAGTCATCATCATCAACTGTAATTCCCACACTTCCCAGTTCATCCCTACAGTGGAAAAAATTCATGAGATATTTTGGAATACTATCACCCTTCTCCATTTTTATTTTTTTGAGCTTATCTTCCAGTGCCAACTTCCTCTGGTCGCTGTTGCTTTGGAACAGATCTGTCAAAGCCTTCCACATTGCAAATGGAGTGGCTTTCCCATGAAGGCTTGAAAAAATATGGTCCTTCACACCTTCCAATAGAATTCTTCTTGTCTTTGCTACCTTCTTTTTCCATGCGTCAAGTCCTGCAACATTGCTAGAAGCAGGCTTAGGAACATCGCTATCGATGAACTCCTTCAACCCATTATCTTCAAGCACCGCATCCATCGTATCCTTCCAGGCTATGTAATTTGAGCTACCCTCAAGGGCATACTCCAATTGCAACCCATTGAAAGACATTTCAATGAATACTCAATTGTTGCACCAAGAAATTTCTGCAGCAAATTTGAATTGTCCACCAGCACAAAACTAAGCAATTATTCACAATTGCAATCTCCACTGATCAATAATACTCTGATACCATGTAGAAATTTATTAATACTGATGTATTACCAGATTCTCTTGATCTAACAATATTTATCTTCTTGCTAAATACAGAATCCTTCCACTGTTAAACTTGCAGAAATTTAAAATTCAATTGCAAACACATGTGAATAAATTCAATCGCACATAACATAGTTGTTTAACGAAAAAGCTTAAAGCTAAAAACCCCACCTATCATATATTATGTATATCAATGGAATCATTTAATAATCTCATACAAAGCTTAGTACATCAAGCTCTCAGTACAATATAGATTCATTACACACTGTCATGCAGAAATTTGCATCTCTATGCACCGATTTCTTGCCTCCTGACAACCTACCTCCACTGCGCAATCCCTACTGAAGAAGACCTTTGAATGAATTTGAATTGGCCTTGCCTTGAATGCACAATCCTCATTGGCAACTCCAATGTGTGTTAGATGCATTTACTGCATCACTATAGTCACAACAGATAGTCCATCTCACCCTTTCACCTATCTCTCCACTAGGTCTCCACTAGAACTGACATGCATTGTAGTTAACTGTTGTTTCTGTTCAGTTGTTAGTGATTTATTAGTTGTGAATTAATTAATTAATTAATTAACTTAACTCTCACTAGTGTATCTTTCAGTTAGACTAGATACAACTAGTTCAACTGAGCTTAACTCACTTAACTGAGTTAAACTAAGTAACAACTCCATAAAATACTCTTCCAACTCTGTCATAACTTTTCCACTTCAGTTCTAACTGAGTCCTCCATGCATGAGCCACCAATAAACCATAGGAATTGTGTAATACCTTTAGCCCAATGATTTTCCAAATCTGTTCACTGAAATAAAGTTCTCCAAGAGAATAAGTTGATGTTTATTGTTGGATTATTATTAAGAGCTAATAATAATCGACATACATCTATTTTTAGATTGACAATTTATAAATAGACTTCACCCAATATTATAAAAAAAAAATTTCATCTATTTTCCACATTTGACCAACCAACTACAAATAGCATCTTGTAACTTATAGAATATGCTCACCATGTCTAAAAATAGACATACACCTAAAAATAGCCTACAGGCCCCACTTAGTGAAGGTGCTTACTTTTCACTAAGCTCATCATCTTGTTGAATCTCAACACTTCTTTCCTATTTCAATAATTGGCAGCAATGGCTATGGAGTGGCATATATCATCCCTCTACAACACTTAGGATTGCTGATATTGACCATGAAAAGATGAAGATCAAACAACAATCAACAACTCATGCTTCTTTCCTGTATCAATACTTTAGCAACAATGGCTATGGAGTGGCTTATAACATCCCTCTATAGCACTTGGGTTTTCTGATATTGATGCAGGAAAAGATAAAAGATCAACCAAAATGAAGAATCCAACTTAAAGAGCATGAATCCAAACATTGATAAAATGAAAAGAACTGATTAACATAAAGAATTAAATATCTTAACCAATTTACAGTTTGTTGCAGGAAATGCAGAAAGAAAGCACTAGTTGTGTACATGAATTATTAATGCATAAATGAAACAGAAATAAAACACACACTATGCTGCGGGAGTTGTGAACGAAGGGGGCTCTCCCTGACTCACAACTCCTTCAAAAGTCGAAGAAGCTGCTAAGAAAGGTAAACAGAACATAGACTATTTTATTAATCTGGAAATTACAATCAAGTACAGTCTGATATCTTGCTATCAACAACAATCCCAACCCAACCTCCTTTACAAAGTGAAATACATCAGATTTATACATTTCTGAAAGCCCATATTTGGCTTGAACACATTAGATCACTAATCTAAGCCTACAACAAATGATACATATACAAATTGACAAAGTAAACTTCTATTGAGTCTGTTGAGATTTTGTGTATTTGGAGTAGCATCAGTTGTGCTCTAGGTCCCAAATTTTGAGGAAGGACTAGAGTTCACCTGATCTACAAAACCCATAAATGGATTTGGGAAATATCATCTGGTTTAGGAGATATTAAATAAATTAATTATTCTAATGTATTTCCTAAGTTAAAACTTAGGAAAATAAAATAATTAAACATGTGATGAAATTGTCTTAAGTCACACGGATCAAGATTTATTTTAATCTTAGCCATTAATTCAAGATCTGATCATGGCCGTTGATTTGTCAACGAGAAAAGTATAAACGAAAGGCTTGGGGTCATTTGTAAAGAGACACAAAGGCAGAGCACTGAAGCTAAGCTGAGATTCTAGGGCAGGGTTTGCTAAGAATACTCAGAAGTGTTTCAGCTGCAGAGAGGGGAATTTAGACCAAGGGGATGATCTGATCCCAGGGTCTAGAATACATAAGAGGTAGAGAAGGGATCTACTCAAGGACAGTGCAGAGGAAGGCAACAGCAGCAAGGACAACGTAATTTTCAAGAAACCCTTTAGGGGTTACGCAGAGACCCTTTAGGGGCAACATAGTGATTGCGTCACCCATTCTGGGGTAACGCAGTCCCTTTCGGAGCAGCGCTGAGGGCTTGGAGGCCATCCAAGGCTGACACAGAGGCTTTCAGGGGCTTTAGGGGTTGATGTATACCCTTTCATGGGTAGCGATGGGGTTTCTAGGCCTAGATTTGGATGAGTTCTGTAAATCCTATTTAAGGGTGTGGATCAGTCATTATTTTGGCCCTAGATTAGCCAGAGATTTGTAGATCTAGATTTTTCTCTGTCGGGTTTTCCAGATCTGAAACCCATAGTTGTGTATTCAGAAATATTCTTAATAATAGAACCCTCCAGTAGCCAGAGACCAATTTTCCCACATTGAGTTTTTCCGTGGACTATTTGTCCATAAATAACTGTGTCACTTTGTCAATTTGTGCATGTTATTATTCTAGATCTGAATTGGTAGAGATATGTTATGTGTTTTGCTTCGATGTTAACTTGAATTTATTCAGTTGATAACTTATATAAGTAGGAGGAGCATAACCAGATTAACAGTAATAATTTCTGCATAAAGTATAAGATTAAGAAGTTTCTACAGAATCTAATACATGACTGGAAGCATGGATTAGACGATTTCAATTGCGCGGCTGAAGCTTTTTCTCCATGTGGGCACGAGAGAAGATATGGAGGTTTGGGTGGTTGAAAAAGAGGATTCAGAATAGTGAATAGGACATCTTCCATATGCAACAAATTCTCTTCAAAACCCATGTCTTTACTCGATCTGGAGATGAGTCGAACATGGTCAACCATTGATATTGCTGTAGGAAATCAAGACGGTTGCTTGAAATTTATGTATCTGTAGGAAATTTGGAATGTATGCAGGAATCTCGGCCGCATGAGCTATTTTCAGGATTTGTGGAACTGTTCGAATCTAGCAAATATGCGCACGAGTTCTAGACTAGTTAGAGTAGTAATGCAATAAAGACACATCTAGATCAAAGAATACTCAAATTTAGATAAAATGACACTTCTTATGATAATTTAACATACCTTAGGCTTATGGTACCATTTTTAGCCAAAACTAGATAACATAGCTGAACTAGGTATAATTAAAGAGAGAAAAGGGTTCAAAAATAGGGGAGGCAAGTCCTAGGATAGGTGTAAAAAATGGGTAAAGTTCAGACTTAACAATCGAGATGGACAATAAGCTTTGTGATCAAGTTGTTTCTATTTTGATTGACCCTGTATCTAATTGTAGTTATGCTAACCCTAACTTGGTGGATACGTGTGGTTTGAATAAAGAAGTGAATAAAAAATATGGGCTAGTGCAATTGCCTACAGGTACAAAGAAAATAGTTCATCATTGGGTAAGATCTTGTGCGTTTGAGTACTTGAATATTTCACTATATTTGATTCAATATTTTTAATTGATGAGAGCTTTAGAAACTATCAAAAAGAATTGTATACCAACACAGTAAAATAGTCCAGATGACAGTTTTCTGCGGCAATCTGGTAAAAAAAAATTCAAAAAATCAGGTAGTGTGAGTTTTTGAATTGTTTTTTGATGGTGGAAATGAATTCAGTACCATCAAAAACCCCCGGGGCACCCAAAATCCCAAAGTTTGACACCCTTAACCCATATTTTCAAAAAATTATGCCATAATTTTTCATAATCTTGTCGGAATTTCTGTGTTATTTTGTGGGTTTTTAGACTACGCGTTATCGAAATTAAGATCACTTAGGATTTTAGCAGGACTCAAACTTCTTTCTCACAATATATTATTTGCATTGCTATTCATGCATGCCCTTTTTTAGTGTAAGATAAGTATATTTGCATTAGTAGTAAATTAAAATATATTATTTATAAATTATTCATTTATTATAGCAATTATTGAACCAATGGTCTTTACATTGCTCTCTATTTAAGCTTGTGTCATGATCTGTCTCTTCATCTAGTACTGACTATGAATGTTCACTGGATGGTTTGATAAGCATTTGAAAAATAATATCGTATGTGATTTCTACCAATTTTTCTTTTACTTAATTCATTATAGATCACAGAAATATCTCATATATCTTAATTTGTAGTAATCATATGAATCATTGTACAAATAAAAAGTATCTTATTGGGTAAAAATGCGAAGGTGGGTTACAATTTTGTGAGAAACGCGGGTGGAAAATTTATTTTCCCAACAGTTCGACCAAATTTTTGAGATTAGTTCGGCCGAACTAATTCTGCCGTTTACATTGACGGCATATTGACGACATAGGCAAATAGATTTTTGGCCAGAGATGGGAAAACCGGAAACCAAAGTTCGGCCGAACTTTGGCTTATAAATATACCAATCTGCAAAAATTAAGAGGTTTTGGGCTTGTTACTGTGTTTTCTATTTGCCATTGTGAGGTGAGAAAGCTGTTGCTGTTGCTCGCATCTGTGTTTGTTGTACTGTGTTTGCTGTTTTTTATTGCGAGGTGAGAAAGCTGTTGCTGATGCTCGCATCTGTGTTTGTTGTACCATGTTTGAAGTTTGCTATTGCAAGGTGAGAAATATGTTGCTGTTGCTCATATTTGTGTTTTTTATTTGCTATTGCGCGAGGAGGTGAGAAAGCTGTTGCGCTTGCTTTGTGTCATCTTTTTATTTTTTGTGTATTTTTTTGTTGGTTTTAATTTTATTGCTCTGTTTTTTTGTTTGCAGGTTTTAATTTTATTGCTCTATTGTTTTGTTTGCTCTCTTTGCGACATCTTCGACGATCTCCTGCCTCGTCGTCTCGTTGCGGCCTCGTCATATTGTCATTTCTGAATTTCCAGGTACTCTTATGACCTTTGTTTTTAGAAAATTCTTACAAATCTCAATCTACCATCCAAATTTGTCTGAATATCTGTGTTAAATAGTGTTAAACTAATGGATTTGATGCATTTTTCAATAATTGAAAATTGTGTGTTAACTTCCTGTTCTTCAATGCTAACAACACACTAATTCTTTGTCACAAAACACGAGCTTTCACATACGTTTTGATTCCACTGAGTATCTAATCCATTAAGAATATTGACATGCATCCGTTATTGACATTTCTTGTGATCATAGCACTCATGCACGTCTTGTATTACATTATCATTTATGCCACATGTCCACTACTACTAGTGTCAATTTGTTAATGATGCCACTGCTTCTAATGAATGCTCTTTCTCTAATCTATTAACTATGTAACATACGTTGCCACACCTTCATATTATGTAACCCAAATTTCCATGCTTTCTTAGTTTCATAGGTAACGTGAAATTGAAAGAATATTTCCAATCACACATTGTTGTAGAATTCCTCAATATAACTTATAACTTTCTAATTATAATGTTTATACTACATTTCTTGGCATCCCTATCATAGTTGGTACACTTCAGATCGATTGGTATAGTCAACATATTTACAGCTAACACATGTCACTATATCAAACACCACCTGTCTTAGAGTATTCCGATAGTATTTAGGATTTGTAGAGCTTTGAAATAAGGGATTCTTTGATTAGTAGGATGTTGTTCCACTCAGTAAATGTGCACACCTTTTTTTTTATTGAAAATTATTTTGAAAGCCCTGGTCGGACAAAGCCAATGGTTCTGTGCATCCAATATCATTTGTTGTATGTCTTGTTGAGGAGTCAAATCATAGCTCCTACTATCGTCCATCTACCTTTTTCATAGGTGAAATCCAAGTGTTGCATTAATCATGATCCATAGTCGATTCTGTTACTATCAAGTGGATATGGCACACTTGCTAGAAAATACCTGGTAGCAACATGTCCTCTGAGTTCATTTGTATCGTTAATTTATTTTGAGAAAATTACAACTCTGAATCAATATACAACAAACTTCATCTAGGTGTCCAACATTTCATTTACAAGCTCAAACTACATCTTCTTATTGTTAAATCCTTGTTCTATAACATCAACAATGGTTGTGCCTTCATTTTCCATAGCATTCAGAACTTTAGCTATGTGGTACATCATCAGGCTTGTCCACCTTGTTATCTCCTCTACCCAAATTTCCTCAGGAGTTGCGTCACATATCAAACAATGGGAGAATACTTGAAACTATATCATTGTGGGTTTCTCCTTCCACACGATGTTTAATGTGAGGTAGTGTTGTGTCCTTATCCCCTCCTTAATATTTTTGTGTTAATTATAGTATAGTTGTATCTCCCTTTTCTTATTTTTTTGTTTTTTTTAATGCTACTTTGGTTGGGAAGCCTTTGGCTGTCGAATCCTTCAATTTCATCCTAACATGGAAACAATGTTATTACTTCTTCCAATTCAATTGTGTAGAGCCATGTTTCTGCCACAATTTTTTTTTTCTTGATAAAACATGGGGAATTAAACATTGAATCTCTTTCTTTACATATGACTTCATAACAAGGCGATAACCAATTGAGCTACACCCCAAAGGAATTTTTCTGCCACATTTATTTCATAGGACATACAGGATTTTATTTTGTAACTTCTCTATTTTTCATCATCTGCTCTTTGAAATTTTGACATGCTTGGTTCCCATATTTCACTGCTATAAAGTATAACCAGCATGACAAGTTTCAAGGATATCAATTTGATCATTTTATAGTAACATATATGTGTTGATTGACACTTGTTTTGTATAATTAATACCACCTTTCATCCTCCTTGGAGCCTCTCCAAACATTTCTCCCACCTGAACTTTTGGCTGAAATAAAATCCCAACTATTTGAAAGTTTGAATGATCTCTAATGGTTCATGCTTGAATTTAATAATGTATTTTGTTGATCATATTTTAGGGAAGAAAGTAACCACTTTGATCTTTCTTTAATTGAATTCTACACCCACTTCAGTCACTTTAGTGTATAATTTTTTTCATTATTTGTTCTTTTAGGATTTTTAGTGATCTCACTATGTCCATTATATTTTTAGCCTTAATCAATAATCCATATTTACTTTTGTAAAATTGAAAGGGAAACTACAGCTGCTACCCACACATCTACTCCAATAAAACTCAGAAGTTCAATCAAATACTCTATATACACCTTCGGTTCAAAGGGAATAATAAGTTGTTCATAATTAATCTTCCAACTGAGTCCACAACACTATAGTGCCAATATTTAACTAATGACTCTTGTATAACAAAATGCCCACATATATATCTACAACACAATCAACATTGTAGTGATTTTCAAGATTTAACTAATGACTCTTGCATAGGAGAAATTTTTTGCAGCTTAGGGATTCAATAAATTTTTACCAAACCTCCATACATCTAGAGTGGATATATGCATACTAGGGCTGGATAAGATTTGTCTAGGATTTTTATTTTCTTATTTTTATTAATTTAAAATTTAATAAAATGTGTGAGATGTGTATATCTTGACAAATTTATTTAATTTTATTTACCAATTTTGTGATACTACAAAAAGGAAATCAGATTAGTAATGGTGATAAGTTACAGAAGTATTGGTAAGGTTGATCAAGCATGATACCTATATGTAGAGTAGAGTTGTATGTGTGACTTTTGACATAACTTCATCAACCACTACCACTAGTTGTTTATCATTTTATGCATTTAGAGGCATGATGTTAATATGAATGATTGATAGAAATGGTTTATTCGAGTAATGAAGACCCTTGGATTCTTACCATAATGCTACTATAGGTTTATGTTGATGATAGAACTATTTTTTATTAATGTACCTAAATATACACCTTCCATGATGCTTCTAATCTTGTAAAATGTTAAAAGTGGAGTGTTTTATGATGTAATGGATATTACTAATCTACATTATGTACAATGATATGATGATAGTGTAGGTTGATGTTCAAGTTGTAAAATTCTTGTACATATCAAGGATGAATGATACTATACAAACCAAAAATGGCATTATTATAAATTATTAGACAATTTGTTAGATGCTATCATACTTCTTATTAAGGACATAACTAATGCAAGTTGAAAAATCTTTTTTAATGTTCTTAGCCTATTTATAGATGTCAAAGTAAAGGTTTCTAGATGTGATTTATCCCATAAACTTTAAGGAAAACTAAACTTTAAGGAAAACCATGTACATGTCATTTCTCCCACAAACTCATCAAGGTGTGAATTTTGACATAACTTCATCAACCACTACCACTAGTTTTTTTAGTAAGTGCATAAAATAATTTTTCAAACCATGTACATGTCATTACTCCCACAAACTCATCAAGGCGTGACTTTTGACATAACTTCATCAACCACTACCACTAATTGTTTTAGTAAGTGAAAACCACTATCACTTTAAGGAAAAAGCCATGTACATGTCTCATTTCTCCCATAAAATTTTAGGAAAACTTTAAGGCATGTCATTTGTATGTCATTTCTCCCATAAAATATAAGGCAATGTCATTTCTCCTATAAAATATAAGGCAAAATTGAAGGCAAACCATGTACATGTCATTTCTCCCTTAAACTCTAGGTAACGAAAAATTTAAGGCATGCCATTTCTAGATGTGATTTCTACCATAAAATTTAAGGCAAACTTTAAGGAAAACCATGCACATGTCATTTGTTCCAAAAACTCAAGGCTTTCTCCCATTAATTCAAGGAAAACTTTAAGGCCTAAAAACCAAACCTAAAGTGGTTGAACTTCCATAGGATTTGAGTCTGTCTATTGAGTGTTAACGTCTATAAGTTCTAAAGGCAGAGTCTGTAAAGGGCCAGGTAGCCTCTAGATCTCATCCTTTCTCAAAGGTGACATATCCAGTAAATGCCCCTACTGTCAATCTCTCGAATAGATATAAATAGAAGTTCTTCATTGTAATATCCATTTCTTGTACATGTCATTTCTCCCATAAAATTTAAGGCAAAATTTAAGGCAAACCATGTACATACATGTCATTTCTCCCATTTCTCCCATAAATTTTAGTAAGTGCATAAAATAATTTTTCAAACTATGTACATGTCATTTCTCCCCCACACTTTAAGGCAAACCATTTACATGTGTCATTTCTCCCATACATGTGTCATTTCTCCCATAAAATTTAGGAAAACTTTAAGGCATGCCATTTCTATGTCATTTCTCTGTCATTTTTGTGTCATTTCTCCCATAAACTATAAGGCAATGCCATTTCTCCCATAAAATATAAGGAAAACTTTAAGGAAAACCATGTACATGTCATTTCTCCCTTAAACTCTAGGCAAGGCAAACTTTAAGGCATGTCATTTCTAGATGTGATTTCTCACATAAAATTTAAGGCAAACTTTAAGGAAAACCATGCACATGTCATTTATCCCACAAACCATTTCTGTACATGCCATTTCTCCCATAAAATTTAAGGCATTTGCTAGTGTTTTTAGAACCATGTACATGTCATTTCTCCCATAGAATTTAAGACAAACTTTAAGGAAAACCATGTACATGCATGTCATTTCTCCCATTTCTCCCATAAACTCAAGGCAAACTTTAAGGATAACCATGTACATGCCATTTCTCCGATAAAGTTTAAGGCATTTTCTAGTGTTTTTGGAGCCATGTACATGTCAGTTATAGATGTCATTTCTCCCATAAAATTTAAGGAAAAATTTAAGGCAAACCATGTTCATGTGTCATTTCTCCCACAAACTCAAGGATTTCTCCCATAAACTCAAGGAAAATTTTAAGGAAAATGAATAACCTTTAAGGCAAATTTTATGGCAAACCATGTACATGTGTCATTTCTCCCACAAACTCAAGGCTTTCTTCCATAAAATCAAGGAAGAAAATGAATATACTGGGAATAACAACGAAGTTAAAAGTGCAACCATGTACATGTGTCATTTCTCCCACAAACTCAAGGTTTTCTCCCATAAACTCAAGGAAAACTTTAAGGAAAATGAATATTACGGGAAGAACAACGAAGATAAAAACGTGAAGGTGGGTTTATGTACATACATGTCATTTCTAGTTTTTTTGGAACCATATACATGCCATTTCTATGTCATTTTTCCCATAAAATTTAAGGAAAACCATGTACATGTGTCATTTCTCCCATACATGTGTCATTCCTGCCATAAAATTTAAGGCAAACTTTATAGAAAACCATGCACATGTCATGTCTCCCATACATGTGTCATTCCTTCCATAAACTTTAAATCAAACTTTAAACCATGCACATGTCATTTCTCCCACAAACTCAAGGTAAAATTTAAGGCAAACCATGTACATGTCATTTCTTTCTTAAACTCTAGGAAAGAAAATTTTTAAGGAATGTCATTTCTAGATGTGATTTCTCCCATAAACTTTAAGGAAAACTTTAAGGCAAACCATGCACATGTCATTTCTCCCCCAAACTCAAGGCTTTCTCCCATTAATTCAAGGCAAAATTTAAGGCCTAAAAACTAAACCTAAAGTGGTTGAACTTCCATAGGATTTTAGTTAGTCTGTTGAGTGTTAACTTCTACAAGTTCTAAAGGCAGAGCCTGTAAAGAGCTAGATAGCCTCTGGATCTCATCCTTTCTCAAAGGTGACATATCCAGTAAATGCCCCTACAGTCAATCTCTGGAACAGATCTAAATAAAAGTTCTTCATTGTAATATCCATTTCTGTACATGCCATTTCTCCCATAAAATTTAAGGCATTTGCTAGTGTTTTTGGAACCATGTACCTGTCATTTATCCCATAAACTTTAAGGAAAAATTTAAGGATAACCATGTACATACATGTCATTTCTCCCATTTATCCCATAAACTCAAGGAAAAATTTAAGGATAACCATGTACATCTCATTTCTATGTCATTTATCCCATAAAATTTAAGGCAAACTTTAAGGATAACCATGTAAATACATGCCATTTCTCCCATTTCTCGCATAAAATAAAGGAAAAATTTAAGGATAACCATGTACATGTCATTTCTCCCATAAATTTTAAGGCAAACACTACAAGGAAAAGACCATCTAGCGGATGTTTTCAAGGAACCCCACAAAAAAATACCACATACATCTGTTTCTAGCGAAGGTTACTAGAGGAGGTTGGCGGGCAGAGGGTTTTGCGGATGTTTTTCGATCGGTGTGCTTATCATTAAATGTCACCCCGGTGCTCTACAATACTGAAAGCACCGGTCGGCATAAAAAGGCACACCGGACACCGTGCACTCCGTCCACACCCGCCCGGTACGTTGTATTGTTCTATAGCACCGATGCGTCACACATCTTCCATGACGGTGCATTATAAAACACCGCGCCAAAACCGAAACTGCCCGGTGCGATAGAACGAAACCGCACCAGTGCATCATAAAACAACGCGCCAAAACAAAAACCCACCGGTGTGTTTGTGAGAAATAGCACCGGTGTGCCTTTAAACCACGCGCACCGATAAAGGGTTAAATTAAAAAAAAAATTATGGCAAAAACTCAGATTTTTCATTTTTCCAGTGCTCCTGAGCTCTCAATTACCGGTGCGTGCTCTACTATAGAACACAACGGTGCAAACAAAACATTGGCACATCGGACAGAGTGCGCGACGTACACACCTGCCTGGGGCGTCCAAATACGGTAACACACCGGTGCTTCAATACTCTTCCGCGCTGGTGCATCATAAAACACCGTGCCAAAACAGAAACGTGCCTGTGCATTCTTATCCAAGAGCACCGGTGTGCCTCTAAAATGCACGCACCAGAATAGCGTTAAATAAAAAAAAATTAATGCCAAAAAACCTGTGTTTTACGACTATTCTGCACTGGTGCTTTACGAATATTCCGCCCCGGTGCACCATCAAAACAACGCGCCAAAATTGAAACATCCTGGTGCGGTGTTAGCGAACCGCCCCGGTGCATTATAAACAATGCGCCAAATGTGGTACCCCCCGGTGTGCTGGTAAATAAGCGTACCGGTGCGCCTATAAAACCCCGTGCAACGGAACAGGGTTAAATAAAAAAAAATTACGGCCAAAAAACAACATTTTTCACTTTCCTCAGTGCTCCATAGTTCTCAAGCATCGGTGTCATTTCCCATTCTCTGAGCTGCCCTGACATCGGTGCTCTCATTGTACCCATTGCACGCATTGCTGCTCTGCATTGGCCACCAATCTCCAGCTTGCATTTTGAAAAACGGTGGAAACATTTTATTTTGTAAATTTTATAGCCAATATGCCTCCTCGACGGCGAAATGTATAGGTATTTTTCTAGTTTTTCCATAATTAAGCCTTTTAGCGGATTAGAATTTGAAATAACCTTAAAAATAACCATTAAAAAAAAAAAAAAATTTGTCGCGCGGTGCGCCTGAGCAGTTCGGCTCGCACCAGATAGCAGTGCTGACTGTAAAATTTACAGGCCGCACCGCCACCGATGCTAATGGTATCCGCATCGTTTCCGGGGCAGTACCAAAAAGTGCCCCGCATAATTTTATATTAAAAAAATAAAATGCAATGCGCTCATTTATCCAGGCGGAACGTTGACCAAGGGAATCCCAGTGCAGTGCATTGATGATATTATCTACCTCGGTATATGTCAGTGCACCGCATTCTGCATTCCAAGAGGGTTAACGGTGTGGCTGGGTAAAAGACTGCACCGTTGACTATGTAATTGTCATGAAGTCGGTGCACTGACATGACTATGCGCTCCAGGGCGTATATTTTGGTCAGCGCACCACTATTCTGAACCTAGATTTAGTCAACGGTGCTTGAAAAATAGATAGCTACACTGAGGCCGGTGCGTTTTATTTCATTAGGGGCACCGGGAATGGGGCGCTACAATTAAGTCGCACCGCCCCCAGTGCGTGATTGTTTTTGTGGTGCACCAACTGGTCTATTTTTTTTTTCAATATATATATATATATATGTGTGTGTATATTCCTAAATACATGTCTGTTTTAATAAAAAAAATTTATTTAATATGTCAATGATTTAGAGAGAAGAGGAGGAACAACAACAACAACAGGTTGAATAGTATGACATGATTCACCAATGGGAGGCCTAAGAGAGGGAGAGAGATGCATACCCTCGGCCTATTACAACAGATACTCAGGGGATCCTTAGGCAGGTAGGCCTCCTCAAGTTCTATGAGGAGGCTACTTCCCTAAAGGCCCATAGAGTGTTTCTGAGATATCTTATCCGCAGGTGGAATGCCCACCGACAGGCTTTCCAGGTTGGTCCTGACCAGTGGTACACACCCACTGGGGAGGATATTTATTTTATTACAGGACTATCTAGGAGAGGGGTGGATTTTCCCTCATTCTCAGACGTGCCAGCTGGTTGTGTAGTAGGGAGTCAGTTAGTTTACTCCCAGAGATACATTGGAGCACATGTACTGTCTCCTTCAGAGTTTCAGGTACCTGGAGGTCAGTTACGTATAGGTGCATTTGGTAGACAGTTTGTGCAATGCCTCTCACTTATCATTTCGACCATTTCGCACAACACCAGTGATGGGCAACACATTAGTTTCTCACTTTTATATTATGTTGATTCTTTAGTACAGTAGTCACGACTTGTCAGGTGGTCTGCCATTTTTTTGCGGCAGTTTTGTACGGCCTTAGATAGATGTCGTGCTCATGCATAAGGGAGGGTCAAATTCCCTTTTTCTTCAGAGCTGTTTTGTTTATTTTTTGAGAGGTTTCTAGAGATGAGACTTAGTTTTGTTCAATAGCCTCGTAGGCAAATTTTCGAGGCGCGGATGCACATGTGGGGGCAAATGATGCCCAAGAGGGGAGACACTATGTTCCAGCCAGGATATCGCATAATGCACTAGACTTACTAGCCAGTGTTGATGCGCTGCATCCCTTCATTTTGGTCCCATGTCCTTATGTTGGATTATATTGGAGAGGGTGTCCCAACATCCTCTTCACAGATGATGAGCCACCAGATGATAGAGGTAATATTACTATTACTATTTATATTTATTCTAACATGTTCTTTAACTTGTTTTTATTAAATTGTGTAATGAAATTGTCTAATTATTGTTGTGTACTTGTATATATTTTGTAGAAATTGGCTCTTTTGATGGCGAGGAGATGCCAGATCCACCACATGATCCAGGTGGGGATCCTGATGACAATCAGGACATGGCCGATGCTGAGGATGATCATGATCAGGATGAGGTCGGTGCTGTAGAGAGACATGCTCCTACTCATGGTGCACCAGTACCACCTTTTGCTAGGCACGGTCGACTTGAGACTAGATATAGGATGGAGTTGGGCAACCAACTTTGTGCATTGATTGTTGATGCGAGCATCAGGCACGCTCATTACAGAGACATACAGGCCGATGATAGGCTGTTCCGAATGTGGAGAGGCATGCCACGTGACATGTACGTCCCGATGCGGCATGTCGTAGGAGCTACGACAACTATTACGCGACTGAGGAGAACTTTCCGTAGCTTTAAGCGTACTAGTTGAGCTACGACACGTGATGGACAGTCCGCGAGCAATGACTCATATGCATCTCATGATCGTTCACCTCGTGTCGCGCCTGATGAGCATGAGGTTGATCCACTAGCAGCATCTAGCAGTCATCATGGAGATGAGATTGGACCATCGGCCATGTCCAGTCAGCAGCCTGCAGCGCCATTCGTCAGTAATAGCCATGATCATGAGCAGGTTGGACCATCGACTGTCGAGGCTGCACTATTGACTGAGAAGGCCTCCACTACTACTGATTATATTGATGTTGTACTAGTACCACCAGCTGATGCATCCATCAATATTAGTGATCATGATCATGAGCAGGCTTGACCATCGACTGTCGAGGCTGCACCCTTTACTAAGCATGCCTCCACTTGTACTGTTATTGATGTTGTTATACTACCACCAGCTGATCCATGACATTTATATTACAGTTGTATATTTTTAACATTATTCAGTTATATATATATATATAGTCCATGTATTTTATGTTCATGTTGCATTTCTACTTAATTTACATGTTGGTGATCATCATGATGTGGCGCATATTGTTAGGTCATTTTAGATATGTTCATTTAATGTTTAGATTGCAGATAGATGTGTATATGTGATTGCATGAGTTATTTGACATGAGATGTATATTTGATGTTTGTGTTGTAATGATGTTAATATATAATGTTAATTTGTTGTTTGAATGTGTTTTTTAGTCGAATATGATGTTTATACGATGGTTATCATGATCGTGATGATGGTTATTAATTAATTTAATATTAAATGACCATGATATTTATTAAATATTATGTCGTGATTGTAATTGAAATTGAAATTTTAATTGTATGTAAAATTGTAAAATTGTATTTGCATTTGTACTAATTGTAATTTTAACTGTAATTGTATGTAAAATATTTATTAATGTAAAATTTAATTGTAATTGTAATATTTAATTTGTTGTGAAATGATTGTAATTGTATATATGAAAATTTGTAAAATTGTAATTGTATGTAAAATTCTAAAATTGTAATTGTATATGTAATTGTAATTTTAATTGAATTGTATGTAAAATATTTGTAAAATTGTAATTGTAATTCTATGTAAAATTGTAAATGTAATTGTATGTAAAATTCTAAAATTGTAATTGTAATTTTAATTGAATGGTATGTAAAATATTTATAAAATTGTAATTGTAATTCTATGTAAAATTGTAAATGTAATTGTATGTAAAATTAAAATTGTAATTGTAATTCTAATCGTAATTCATGTATGTGAAATTAATTTAAAATTGTAATTGTAATTCTAATTTTAATTGTAAATGTAATTTTAATTGTAATTGTATGTAAAATATTTGTAAAATTGTAATTGTAATTGTAAATGTAATTCTATATAAATTGTAAATGTAATTGTATGTAAAATTAAAATTGTAACTGTAATTTTAATCATAATTCATGTATGTGAAATTAATATAAAATTATAATTGCAATTGTAATTCTAATTGTAAATGTAATTTTAATTGTAATTGTATGTAAAATATTTGTAAAATTTTAATTCTATTAATGCGAAAATTTTAATTGTATTAATGTGAAACAATTTTATTAAAATATTTGAATTTGTAAATTTGCAAATAATTGTAAAATAACAAATCTAGAATAATACGAATTTTTGTAACATAATAAACTTTAGAAAATAATGAAAATAAATTCATGTACTTTAGAATTATCATTATTTTACTATGATCTTACATACAAAAAAAGAACTTTATACAGTTCGGTGCGCTTAGCATCATAACACGCACTGGTGCATCGTATTACAAAGACGCATCGGTGCTTCCCAACTCTTCTGCACCGGTAACGAAAAAAAAAAAAAAACTCTATTTTCTTTAAGTGAAAAAAAGCGGAAATTTGAAAAATGGGCGGAAAAATATTTTCAAAAATCTAATGTCATAAAATAATTCTTTAAATAAAAAACACGTTTCATTATTTGACTATTTTTTCTAAAATTTTCAGCCAGATATTTGCAGGAGACAAACCTGGAGCAAGAGAGCACAAGGGCACTGTGGAGTAGCGAAATACGTTCGAACAAAAGTATTCAGACAATCAGAAACCAAACCTCTGGTGATTCAAACCCTGTATCATAAAATTTCAAACCATCTCGTGATTAAATTTAATTTTTTTTTTTTTTTTTTTTTTTTTTTTTGGGCAGTTTTATCCATTTTTACCCTAAACCCTTCATTTTTTTGTTTTTGCCCTTTCTTCTCCCTGTTTCTGTGATTTCAGAATTAGGCTTTTTCATTTTATATTGACGTCCAACCCACGTGATGAATTGCATATTCGGATCCCAATCCATTCGGCCATTGCGTGAATTTTTGGAAAAAATGGATTTTTCTTTATCGGTGCACCCTGTGCATGCTACCACACCGGTGCGCTGTATTATACAACGTAATACAACGCACCGTGCAAGTAATATGTAGTAAAAAAATTGAAAACATTTTTTCTAAATCTGTGTGCCATATCTGAAATAGGGCATCGGTGCTCCATGTAACGAGGATAACACCGTACGGTGTATTACACCATTTTTGCGGTGCGTTTTTAAGACCCCATGCATTGTACAGTCTATTACACTGTTTTTGTGGTGCGTTTATAATACCCAACGCACTGTATGATCTATTATATTGATTTGCGGTGTGTTTTTAATATACCCACGCACCGGCTGCGGTGCGCACCTCATTAAAGGCACACCGGTGTCTTGAGATTTATTTTCTACCTGAAAAGTTGAGAATTTATTTATAAATATATTAATGAATGATATGGTGTAGGTTTCATATTGATAAAGAAATGATTGACAAGAGATCAAGTAACAAAAATACTGTTAACACATCAAGAAAAGCAAAAAAAGTAAGTTCTTTGTAAATTCTTTATAAAAAATATTATTTTTGAATTATATGTAAGTTTAACTAATATGTATTGTTTACTGTGTATCATGCAGAGCCACAAAATGACGAAACTCGATATGATTATTTCTGATCTAGGACCAGAAGAGCGTAAAAGTTTAATGAAAAATTTGCAAAAGGATGAATCAAGTGAATGAAAAAATATTATCGATCCAATATGAGTTTTTTTTTTTAATTATCATTAATAATATACTTAAAATTATTAGATAACATGTGTCAAACAGTCTAATAATTCACATCTGTTTAATGTTCTACAGGGACCAACAACTCAGAAAAGGAATGTTGTTCTAAGAAAAAAAATAAAAATAAAACATGCAAATGAAAATGAATTTCTCCTTAGCTCATCTAGAGTGGTGCTGGAAGTTAACAAAAGGGGGAAAAACTTTTACAAAAGTTTGAGGGATCTAGTGGAACGAATGTATAGACGTTCTTTCCACTTACAATACAAAAATCAATCCAATGATTCCAAAAACCAAATTTTATCTAAACTACATGAAGAGTTTCCAGAGAATTGGTCAATGAGACATGTTAGACTTTTAATAGCAAAAATGTTCAACAACAAAAAAGAAGGAATGAAAAAGTAATATTCCTTTAAATGTTTGTCTAGAATTATTTATAAATATCACTTTTGTTTTATTTACTTTTCATATATCAATATAAAAATTAAATATTTTATTGTCATGAAATTTTCAGGAAGATTATGAAAATCTCAAAAGATGAACGAGCTGATATCAGAAATATGCTAGTAAGAATGTCCAAAAAGTTGTACAAGGAGATGGTCAAAGAAATGGACAAAATTGCATCGCAGGAGGAGCCATGTCAACAACAACGTGCTTCAAATGTAATATGTAATCATTGAATTTTTCGATCATTAGGTACAATAAATAAACAATTTAGCATTAAATATTAATTTTCAAGAATTTTCTTACAGAAAAGAAAAGAAAATGGAACCCATTTAGCACATAAAACAGGACGACAAGGAAGAAAAGGGTTGATCTCTAAGTTTGTGAGTAATTGTTACTTCCTTGTAACAACTTAAATAGATTTCATTTTTGTACTTCTTAAGTTGTTTTACAAAAATCATCATTGAATGTCTTCAAACAGGTGCTAACATACAAAGAAGAACTATCAAACGAATTTATTGAAATTGGGTTAAATACGGGTTGTGAGTATATGTTGGCATAACAAAATTTAATTGTGGAATTTGTAAGCATATATCAATCATGTTTTACTTAGCTCCATCTATAATTAATAGAACAAAAACATCTTTAATATTAAATATATGATTTTTTATGGGGTATAAAACTTGCAGGAAACAAAGTATGGAACTGTGCCAACAGATGAAATTTTGAAAGAATGTGCATAGCTTATGAGTCAATTGTGTCTATGGTACGTCATTTTTCTTTTCGATTTACATTGATGTATATTACTTAATATTGCAATTTTCATTATTCTCACCAATGTATATACACTCATTTTAGTTTATTTTTATGTTTGTAGATGGAAGGTGAAGAAGAAGAAAGCAATCAACGCCGTGAACAAAACATTCTTGAAAATAACCCAAGTCATGGAAGTAGCTCTAGTAGTGACAACAGTTCAAGCGAAGAATGATGATCACTATGTTTGGATATCAAAGCAAGACATTTTATTTTTTGAAATATGTCTGTGAAATCAGACATTTTGTTTAATGTAATGGACATAGTGTCCCAATTGAAAGACAAAGGGATACAAATAACTATCCCATTTTGTATGATAAAGACTGTCTTATATATATATATATATATATATAATCATTAAATATGTTTTAATTTATTCTATTGCGTTCTCCATTTTCGTTCTCAAATGCACTAATAAAAATTTAATTCATATGAATATTGTTATAAGATATATATGTGTCGATTTTTGATGAATAATGAATTTTAAAAAACCACAACATTTTTGATATGATATAACAAATTAATCCAAACAGCACATTCAAATGCATTAATAAAAATGTAACTAATATGAATATTGTTATAAGATGTGTCGACTTTTGATGAATAATGAATTTAAAACAATCACAATAATTGGACTGTCATAGGTCGATGTTTATAAAAAAAACAAAATGAAAAACGGTGTGTGTCAGTAACTGTCGACCGGTGCGTTTATGTGTCTATACACATTGGTGCCATTGTACGATCTATGTGCACCGCAAAAATACCAATACAAGTTATAAATATCGGTGCGTTTGTGTGATACTGCGTACCGGGGAATTTATGTATCTATAAGCATTGGTGGATTTGTACGATCCATGGGCACCGCACGAATATCGACACCAATTATAAATCTTGGTGCCTCTCTATGATACGGTGCACCAGTGCGTCATAAAGGTATACGCACTGGTGCGTTGATACAACCTATGGCCACCGCACAAATCCCAAGATCAATTAGAATGACTCCATGCGTTGTATGACCAACACTACGCCTGGTGCGATTTTACACCTAAACGTCCAGGTGCGTTAAATCCAGAGTGGCGCATCGATGAAAAAGCATCCATAATAACCTCCGGCTGCCAATTTTTTTTTAGTTGTGTTGAATTTCTGTTAAACGCTCTGACAAAACGTCCGTAACCATAAACGGATGTTGTATCAAATGTTTTTTTGACAGTTTTGGCCAATTTTAAAACACTAAAAACCTCCTTTATAACCTCCGCTAGAGGGTCTTTCCCTTGTAGTGAAACTTTAAGGATAATCATGTACATACATGTCATTTCACCCATTTCTCCCATAAACTCAAGACAAAATTTAAGGATAACCATGTACATGTCATTTCTCCGATAAAATTTATGGCTAATTTGCTAGTGTTTTTGGAACCATGTACATGTCATTTCTCCCTTAAACTCTAGGCAAGACAATCTTTAAGGCATGTCATTTCTAGATTTAATTTATACCATAAACTTTAAGGCAAACTTTAAGGAAAACCATGCACATGTCATTTCTCCCATGCATTTGCAATAAATGTTAATTTAATATATTTTATTGAATTTGTTTTTTTCAAGGATAAAAAAACCACTAAATATGGTTGAAAAATGGACATTATGCATAGATGTTTCTTTATATCCCAATCCAGGGAAAGCAGTGATTACATATGTGCTTTGCAATATTGAGACTAGCAAGGTCCTTCAAAGGAAAATGAATATACCAAGAAGAACAACAAACAACGAGGCATATTATATTGCATTGATAGAAGGCTTGGGAACAACTAGGGAGTATGGATCAAATGGAAATGTAGTTTTCACTAATTTTGAACTTGTGTGCAACCAGATGAAAGACGTGTACCAAGTTAAGAAGGAGAGGCTAAAACAACTACATAGAAAAGAAAACAATATTGTTAGCCAATTTCAATTTTTTATTATAAGACATTGTGCAAATGTTAATAAGATGTATGGTGATCTATTGTGTGGGGCAATGCCAATTCAAGATTCATCTATCAAATATGAATTAATAGATGAATTAGTATTATACAGGGCAATGCCAATTCAAGTTTCATCTCCCAAATATGAATTAGTGTTGAGATGCTCTTCTTAAAAAAATCAAGATTCATCTTTCAAAGATAAATTAGTGTTGAGACGCTCTCCGTCAAAATTTATTGACGGATATTGTAACATATCTTTGATATGTGTGTGTTTTTTACTTATAAATGCGTCTTTTTTAATGACCATGTGCTTTTTCAATTATATACCAAGTGTGCTCCCACCATGTAAAGCGAAACTTGGTGAACTTCACATTTTTATAAAATTAAAATGTGAGGAATTCAATAAATTTTTGTTTAAATTGAGTTTGACACATCAATTAGTGCTTTAAATTCAAGATTTACCTCTCAAAGATGAATTAGTGTTGAGATTCTCTCCTTCAAAATTTATTGATGGAAGTTGTAACATATATTTCATATGTGTGTGTTTTTTACTTATAAATGTGTCTTTTTTAATGACCATGTGTTTTTTTCAATTATATACCAAGTGTGCTCCCACCATGTAACACGCAACTTGGTGAACTTCACATTTTCAACTTGGTGAACCTCACATTTTTATAAAATTAAAATGTGAGGACTTCAATTTTTTTTTGTTTAAATGGAGTTTCACACATCTTTTTTAATGACCATGTGTTTTTTTCAATTATATACCAAGTGTGCTCCCACCATGTAAAGCGCAACTTGGTGAAATTTACATTTTTATAAATTTTTTGCTTAAATTAAGTTTCACACATCAATTAGTGATTTGAAAGTCGTGTTTTACATAATTTGTGTACACTAAATTACATTAATATTTTGAAATTTCTTTTGAATTTATTTTAAATAGTAATTTAAAAATATTTGTAAATTTCCACTGTAGATATATCCATATATATCATGGAGGATGAAAGGCTTTGAAAGTTGTGTTTTACATAATTTGTGTACACTAAATTACATTAATTTTTTGAAATTTATTTTTAATTTATTTTAAATAGTAATTTAAAAATAATTGTAAATGTCCATCGTAGATATATCCATATATATTGAGGATGAAAGACGAAGATCAATAGAATCCCATATCTCTACGAGAGAGGGGGATCATGGATCGAGGGATGTTAATGGTATTTAAATATACTATTATCTCCATACATACATGTGTGTACATATGGAATTTATTTATTTTATCAATTTTGTGAGTTAAATTAGTTGTTAATAAGTTTCATTTTTTAATTTTTTGGAGGTAGGAGGATAAGGGTGTTTACTCCATCAATGGAGCATGGGCATGGTTCACGTGGCCATGGTTCACACAATCGTGGTATGGTTCATGCAATTTAATCAATGAATATGTACATGCATTTATATGTATGAATGTATTTTTGAATTGATTATAAATTCATATTTTTTTATGAAGCTTCCCTCTCGACTCGTGAGGTTGGTGGTGGTACACATTCCATTGGAGGGTCATCAATAGGTGGTGGCGAATTGCGTGAAGGTGGTTATATGCATTCCCCCAGAGGCCAACCAATCGGTGGACATTCTGGTTCTCAACCAATCAGTGGTCGTTCTGATTCTCAATAGTCTCAGGGTGGGCAAGATGCTAGCCAACCATATCAAGGTGGCCATCAATCTGAATATTATTTTTATTCAATTTGTACAAATTTGCTTACATGTTTTTTTTATATACAAAATTTTATATATTGATGCAGAGGGTGAAAATGTTGCTCGAAAAAGACGTAGGACAAAACACGTTATTCAAGAAGAAGATTATACACCAACCACGACGTATCCGTCTGAAATTTCCAATATACCTTGGGAATAAAAAATGCAGAAATGCACCTTACAAAGGTGTCAACATCTTCATTCAAAATTGAATAGAGATCTCGTGTCTTTGAAACTCCTTGCTAAGAGTCGAGAAAGCTTGGAAATAGTTACTCACTCTTTAAGCGAACTAGTAGATGTGTACCTAAAGCTTGAGCTAACCACTGATACTTTTGTAGAAGTGATGAGAAAAAGAAATGAAACAATGATGGGTCTCAATACATGGGAGGTTGTTAAACAAAGAGTTACAACAGAAATGACTAAGTCTATGTTTAATTTCAAAGAAGGTCTGAAAAGAAAGAAGTTAAAGGTGCAATATTTCAAGCACCTTGATATAACTGGCCATTTGTATGATAGGCACCTTGTTGAATTCTTAGTTAAACTGAGAGTGGGGGGTGAATCAGTTTAACACATACATGAGCTTTTTAACTTTTTCATCAACTTATTTACAGCTTACTTTTATAACCAACCTTAATATATGGACAGTCTTAATATTTTGCAGCAAGTATTAAATTAATGTGACATCAAACTTATTATGAGAGCAGCAAACATTAAGAAGATTTGGTAAATCATATCAGCACATAGGCAACACACATAGAGACAACAGATATAAGTGGAAACCCATAAAGGGAGAAAACCACATCTTATTATTGTTGTGATGAAAAGACAAGCTCCAACTCCCTCTCACCACTATTTTTCTGCAGACACCAACCTACAGGAGGCTCCAACCTCAGTCAGCTACAACTGACAACTATCAAGCATCAACTTGATAGGGAAGCTCCAACTTCCTCAATTTATCAAAAGAATAGTTTGCTGATTTACCTCATATATCAGCTCTATTCTGTAGCATCTCTTTCAGCTCCTCTCTTCCTTATCTTCTCTGTCTCAGTTTTCCATACTTTGCATTCTCTATTTTCACTCTCTCTAACCCCATATACATATCAAGGTGATATTACTTATAGAGATTTCCTGATGACTGTTTCTTTTCCTCTAGGAATTCGAAATGGATAGTCATACCTCTTGGTCTTTTGCCTTCTCATTTATTTTTGAGCTCACTAAAAAAATATAACTGTATGTACCAATTTTAATATTACAGTGGGATTTTGTTTTCTTTCGGAGACTTTCCAATGCATCAAAAAAAATATAAATCAAGTAAACCATTTACATTTAATCACAATGAGAACTCCAGCTCACTCATTCAGCCTCTTGGTTCGCTGCGCTTGTCTTTTCTGTGACTGTGTTTTTCCCTTTTTCTCCTCTGTATGCCTTTCAGTTTATAGCTATTGCGTAACTCCTGTATGTATGTAACTGCACTTTTTATATCATGTGAATCAATTCTCGGCATAATAATAATAAGGCCTTTTTAAATATATGCACTGTCGTGTTATCTAACTTATGTAACTTTCGGCGATATAATGCTAAGAGATCATGTTAATACATAAAATGCCCTTATGGGCCCACACGGAAAATTTTTCGATGAGATGTATCACTCCTCGACTACTTCCGATTGCGATTGATCGCAATCACAATTTCCATTTAAATGAACCGATGCTCTGCTCCTTCTCCGATGTGATCAATTACTGTTCATTTTGAAATGCCAATGCGATGTATCATATTTCAAATATTTCCGATTGCGATTAATCGCAATCGCGACTTCCATTGAGATGTTCCGATGCTCTACTACTTCTCCGATGCTCTACTACTTCTCCGATGCAATCAACCACTGTTCACGTTGAAATTCCGATGTGATGAATCGCTCCGATGCGATATAACACTGTTTACTTAGATACCGGAACTCAAACATATATGAATCGTCGTTTACACCATATCAGGTCCGGAACTCAATCGCAATCGCAATTTTGTTAACATGTTCCGCTGCCAAGTTTTCTCCGATGCGATTGGTGAGGGTCCCACAGTATAAGACTTTGGTTTTATTAGGCCCAAGCTATAGAGTACTTCACATATATTAATGTATATATATATATACTTTGGCTCTTTGTTTAAAAGGTGCTACACTTATATAAAGCACTGCACATATATATATATATATGTGTGTGTGTGTGTGTGTGTGTGTGTGTGTGTGTGTGTGTATTTTTCCACTTCAGTCTTTAGTGTATCCTCCAGCTGGGGTAATGATTCTCGGAATTTTATGTAGGGGGGTTCCCACACTATATGTATAATATTATCTGCCAACATAGTATTAAGTCTTTCGCTTAGACTTAAACCCAAAATTAATGTATATATATATTTATATAACCTCTCGGGCTCTGTAGTTCGTTTAATGTTTCCGCTCCCAGCATATACTTAGCCATGTTCTTTATTCGAACCTTAGTCATCCATCATCAATCAACTTATAATTAAACCCAACGCGACATTTTAACACAAAGCCATCCCATGGAGCCCACATGTGTTTGATAAACTCTACACTTTTAGTACGTTCCCAACTAACAGCACCCTTTGAACATAGATATATATAAGCCTAAGTCAATCTTGGACCATGGCTTTAACCCTTGGCATATCATAATGTATTAACTTGCAACACATAAATAATCCGCACATAACCCATTTCTATATGTGCACTCAACTTTAATATATATCCAACATTGCAATGAATATCAAACCCGATACATATTTTAACATACACACGTTCCCGGGGCCCACCTTCATTAACACATCTCTTGCATCCAATGGTTGACAGTTTATCGCATCGACTTCGATGATCCAACGGACGACGCGCAATATCGCGCAATTTAAGTGCTCATTTCATAATTCTCCAAACTCACGCGAAAAAAGTTGTTTTACAAAACCACCTGAGGACACGTGTCCTTCAATGACATATATCGCGTTCATTTTGGTAATACAGCTTACCACTTCAATTCTCGCGCGAACCCACTGGTTTTGTGCCCCTCTGGTTTTACTGTTTATGTTCGGGGTTCCACTTATAGTCAAGGTTCCGTTCCAGAAAGAATGTTGCGTCTTCGGTATATACAAATTCGTATAAGCTCTGTTCAACTTATAATATATAAAAACCCTTCTTGTTGTCGTTATATACCTTTCTTCAACACTTTGTTATATATGAACCCTGTTTCATTGCAAAACGCTTGGTTCCATTACTCTCAGCTTGGTTAACTACTCTGCCTCTGCCTCCACTCTGGTGCGACTATTTCTCTGCCTCTGCTGCTCGACTGTATCTTTGCCTCTGCTGCTCGATTGTATTATCTCTACCTCTGTATTCTCTGCCTCCTCCTCTGCTGCTCTGTATCCTTTCTCTGTCTTCGCCTCTGCTGCTCGACCGTTTTATTTCAACAGTATTCTTCCGCCTGTCTCCTTTGCCATTTATGTAGTCTCCTTTGCGCTGCTTGCTTCTCTTTTTGCTGCCCTATCTCTGTAAATATACTCTCCCTCTATTCTTCTTTGTTGTCTTCTCCGTTGCTTTTGCTGCTGTCCTTTGTCTATCTCTGGCTCTGCTGCCTCCTTTGCCATCAATGAAAACATTTCCAATAGTCTCCCCCTTTGGCATTGATGGCAATACACTTCCTCTGTTTTCCTTTTAGGACCCTTTCTTCTGTTGCTTGCTCTTCCTCCCCCTTTGACATCAATGGCTAGGGGTTGCTCATTTACCAGTGTGCTTTTAAATCTCGTCCATGTTGCTCTAATCTTGAGGACCTGTCTCATTCTTTTCTTGCTAGCTGATCTCCCCCTGGAATGATATTTTCGTTTCTGTTCTCCCCCTGAAACAATGCTTATTCTTCATATCAGAGAGTAGCATCTAAATATACTACCCCTAGTCTATCTCTCAAATACTCAAATGGTTCTCTAGCAAGTGGTTTGGTAAATATATCTGATGTCTGTTCTTTAGTTGGCACATACTTCAGCTTCACTACCTTCTGAGCTACTTGTTCTCGGAGAAAATGATACTTGATTGGGATATGCTTAGTTTTTTAATGAAGCACAAGATTTTTTGATATGCTTATAGCACTTGTATTATCACATTTGATGGATATAGGTTCATCAATGCTTACTTTCATGTCTTGGAGGGTTTGCTTCATCCACATGAATTGTGTACAACATGCTGCTTCTGCTATGTATTCTGCTTCTACTGTAGATAGAGAAATAGATGTTTGTTTCTTGCTTAGCCATGCCACCAAACTTTCTCCTAGATAGAATGCCCCTCCACTTGTGCTTTTCCTATCATCCACACAGCTGGCCCAATCTGCATCTATGTATGCTGTCAAAGTGAAGCTTTTTCCTTTTGGATACCATAGCCCAAACTACACTGTTCCTTGTAGATATCTAAATATTATTTTGACTGCTAGAAGATGATTTTGCTTTGGTGCTGCTTGATATCTAGCCACAAGCCCTACTGCTAGCATGATGTCTGGCCTTGATGCTGTTAGGTACAACAAGCTTCCTATCATGGATCTGTAGATTCTTTGATCTATATCAGCAGATCCATCATTAGCACATAGCTTGCATCCCGTGATCATGGGAGTTAACACAGGTTTGCAGTCTTCCATTTTGAACTTTTTCAACATTTATTTGAAGTATTTTTCCTGTGAGATGAATGTACCTGTGTTCTTTTGATGAATTTGAAGTCCTAGATAGAAACGGAGCTCCCCAATCATGGACATCTCAAACTCTGATTTCATCTCCTCAACAAACCCTTTCGCTAGTTCATCTCTATTTCTTCCAAACATAATGTCATCAACATATACTACAACAATCAGGAGTTCATTTTCATGGGATTTTATGTATAGATTGCTATCTACTTCTCCTCTCTTAAAGCCTTGTTTTTGCAAGTATTTATCTAGCCTTGAGTACAAGGCACGAGGCACTTGTTTTAGTCCATATAGAGCCTTCTTTAGTCTGCATACATAGTCTTCTTTGTCTATTAATGAGAAGCCTTCTGGTTGTTCCATGTAGACTTCTTCTTCTAGATCTCCATTCAGAAATGCAGATTTCACATCCATTTGATATACCTTGAAGTCTTGGTAGCATGCAAAGGCCAGAAACATTCTAATAGCTTCCATTCTGGCTATAGGGGAAAATTTTTCATCGTAATCAAGTCCTTCGATTTGTGAATATACTTTGCAGACAAGTCTAGCTTTATTCCTGATTACCTGTCCTTGCTCATTCATTTTATTTTCAAATACCCATTTTGAGCCTATGAAATTTTTCTCAGTGGGTCCAGGAACTACTTCCCAGTTATTGTTCATCTCAATTTGGTCCAATTCTTCATTCATAGCATTCACCCAATACTTGTCCTTGTTGGCTTCTTCAAACTTCTTTGGCTCTATTTGTGATAGCATGGCTATGTATACCTCTTCTGTCTATTCAGTTAATTGCCTTCTTGTCTGGACCCCTACTCTCTTGTCTCCAATGATCTAATCTTCAGGATGGTTCTTCTGAGTGTATCTTGAGGGGACTTTCGAGCTCAGTTCAACATCTTCTGTTGTCTTGCTGGTTTCATCATCATCTTGGTTTTCTTCTTCATGGCTGTCTGAAGGACTACTATAGTCAGTACCTCTTGTATTTTTTGGAAGTTCTTCATCAAATCTTACGTCAATGCTTTCTACAATTTTTCAAAGAGTCTTGTTGTAGCACCTGTACCCTTTAATTTTGGATGCATATCCCAGAAATATCCCTTCATCTGCTCTTGCATCAAATTTCCCCAGATTTTCATCATTATTCTTTATGTAACACTTGCTTCCAAATATTTTAAAGTGCTTGATCGAAGCTGGTTTACCATGCCATAGTTCATCGGGAGTCTTGTCACTGCTTGGCCTTAAATGAGCTTTGTTTAGAATATGCATGGCTATGTGTACTGCTTCTGCCCAGAAGGTCTGAGGAATATTACTCTCTTGCATCATGGCTTTGGCAATTTGTTGTACATACCTGTTTTGTCTCTTTGCTACTCCATTCTGTTGAGGTGTCCCTGCAATAGTAAACTGTTGCTTTATCCCATGTTCATTGCATAGGTCTGCAAAGTCATAATCTGCGAATTCACCTCCTCTGTCTGATCTGATGCATTTTAGCTTGCATCCTCTTTGATTTTCTGCTAATGCTTTGAATATCTTGAATTTCTCCAGTGCTTCCGATTTATTCTTGAGAAATGCTACCCATGTAATTATGGAGAAATCATCTATTATCAGCATGAAGTAGGATTCTCCACTTGGTGTCTTATTTCTTGCAGGTCCACACAGGTCCATGTGCACAAGCTGGAGTGGTCTTCTTGTTGATAACTCATCTTTGGCCTTAAAGGAAGTGCGGGTATGTTTTCCCAGTTGACAAGATTTGCATATGGTATTAGAAGGCCTTTTTATTTCCGGCATGTCTCTAACAGCTTTTTTCTTGCTCAATCTGATGATATGATCGAAGCTGAGGTGTCCCAAACTCTTATGCCATAACCATGACTCCTCAAGTTTGCTAAGATGACATGCTTCATCTTCCTCTTTCACTATGTAAACATTACTCTCTGTTCGAACACCTTTGAGCAGAGTCTTACCTATGGTGCTTGATCTGACTTCACAGTCTTGTGCTCTAAAAATAACTTCACATCCTTTATCACACATTTGACTTACACTCAACAAGTTTTCTTTCAACCCATCTACAAATAGTACATCTTGGGCCTTTCCTCTGCCATTATCTAGGCTGACTGAGCCTTTTCCTTTAATTTTTCTTGATTTATCATTGCCAAAAGTAACATTGCCAGATTTATTTTCATCAAAAGTTATGAATTTTCTTTTGTCTCCAGTCATATGTTTTGAGTAGCCACTGTCCAAATACCATTGGCTTTTCAGGTCTTGAGCAGTTAGAGCCAGGTCACATTTGTTCACCTTCTTTTTCCACTGGAAGCATCCTCTTGTTTGGAAATTTTTGTGGGATGATGAACCACATCCTCTGAGAGGACATTTGGAAGGAATATGTCCAATTTTATTGCATACACAACATTTGATCAAAATTTTTGCAGAATTGTGAGTATGAGCAAAATTTCTTTGATTCATAAACCTCCTTGAGGTGTTGAACATCAATTTTTGTCCATATTTTCTGCACTTAATGATTTTATGGCCAAATTATTTACAATAAAAGTAGTAACCATAGAAACTATTTGCATACCTGATGTGAGGTTGTCTTCTCCATTTGTTTTCTTGAGGCAGTCTCTTCACTGTTTGCATCTTTTGCTGGTTTGGATTACTCCTCCTTGTATGACAGTATGCAGCAATGTGTCCCAGCTTGTGACAGACATAACAGGTAGCATTTTTCATAGGAGGGAAGAATCTCCTTTGATGGCTTCCAAATTTGACATACTCAGGGGTATGTGATCATTTTTTTGTTGTCTTAGTATTTATTGCATTCTTTGTTATTAGAGGTTTCTTCTGATCTCTGTCTCCCTCATTACATGTTTCTTCTTTTGTGGGAATCATTTAGGCTGCTTCATCATCCTTATTTTCTTTTACAAAAATAATATTTTTGTTTTCCTTTTCTTTGCCTTTACTTGATTCTCCTTCATAGCCTAATCCTGTTTTTATCAGAGGAGATATTTGAGCATCCAGAATTTCGTTCAACTTACCAGAGCTTGTTGTTTGAGAAGAATTTATAGACACTTTCCTTTGAGCATTTTCTAATTTCTTCCTCAGACATACTACTTCTTCTTCCAAATTCTCTTGTTCCTGAGTTTTATCATTGATTTGCTTAAGTAACATGTCTTCTATCTTCTTGGCTTCTTCAAGCTCTATCTTTAGCTGCATGAGGACTTCTGAATTATGATCTTCTCATACATACTTGAGGAGAATGTCCTTTTGTTTTCTGCACTTCAGTTTGAGTCTGTCAATCTCCTCCAAGGCACTTCTTAGCTCCCCCTCAATGTCAACTTCACCTTCTTCTTCATCTTCTAGCTGGAGTCCTTCAAGTTCTTCTATGGCCATTAGTAAAAATTCAGAGGTTCCTTCTTCACTTGAGGGTTCATTTGAGTCTTTAGATGCACTGCTGTCTAGTTGAGCATAGAAGGATTTTCTATTGAATTTATTTCCTTTCTACCAGTTCTTTGATGTATTTTTCCCTGATTCTTGAGCCTAATTCCTTACTTTCTTGTGAGGACACTTAGCAGCATAGTTTCCAACTCTTCCACAGTTAAAGCATTTGAAAGGAAGTTTACCTTTGTATTTACCTGAGCCTCTATCCAGTTTCTTGACAAATTTAGCCTCTTCTTCATCAGAGGAAGAACATATATCTTCGTTTTCTTCTTTCTTATTTTCTGTTTTAAACACTGCCCTCCTCATACTTGGATTTTTCTGTGGGAGTCTCATCTCATAGGCTGTTAGATTTCCAAGTAACTGGTTCATAGTCAAGGTTTCCCAATCAGCCTTTTCTTCTATTGCAGACACTTTGGGATTAAAACTGGGTGGAAGAGATCTTAGAATATTTTGAACAATTATACTTTCTGGTATGGTTTCTCTACGAGCTTTCATATTGTTAACAATTTCTGCAACTCTTAAGAAGAAGCTGCCAACATCTTCATCATCATTCATTTTTAAATTTTCAAACTGGGCTCTATATACTTGAAGTTTGGCAGTCTTTACCTTTTTATTTCCCCCATGGATATTCTCTAGAGTGTCCCACATATCTTTGGCAGTCTTACTGTGCATTATTTTGATAAATTCAGCCTCACAAAGTCCACTTAAGATTTAATTCATGGCCTTTGCATTTTCTACAAATTCTTGTTTAGCTTCTCTTTCTGGGTCAGTTGCCTTTGGGGCATATCCAAATTCTACAGCAGCCCAAACCTCTATTCCTAGAGACATTATGTATGCTCTCATTCTGATTTTCCAGAAGGCATAATTAGCACCAGTGAAGAAAGGGGCTTTATTGGTTGAGCTTCCTTCTTGATTAGCCATCCTGGGGACCTAGGATCTCCTTTCAGTGGTTAAACTGGTACAAAAGAAACATCGCTCTGATACCAATTGTTGAATTCTTAGTTAAACTGAGAGGGGGGGGGTGAATTAGTTTAGCACATACATGAGCTTTTTAACTTTTTCATCAACTTATTTACAACTTACTTTTATAACCAACCTTAATATATGGACAGTCTTAATATGTTGCAGCAAGCATTAAATTAATGTGACATCAAACTTATTATGGGAGCAGCAAACATTAAGCAGATTTGGTAAATCATATCATCACATAGGCAACACACATAGAGACAACAAATATAAGTGGAAACCCATAAAGGGAGAAAAGCACATCTTATTATTGTTGTGATGCAAAGGCAAGCTCCAAATCCCTCTCACCACTGTTTTTCTGCAGGCACCAACCTACCGGAGGCTCCAACCTCAGTTAGCTACAACTGACAACTATCAAGCTTCAACTTGATAGGGAAGCTCCAACTTCCTCAATTTATCAAAAGAATAGTTTGTTGATTTACCTCAGATATCAGCTCTGTTCTGTAGCATCTCTTTCTGCTCCTCTCTTCCTTATCTTCTTTGTCTCAGTTTTCCATACTCTGCATTCTCTATTTTCCCTCTCTCTAACCCCCATATGCATATCAAGGTGATATTACTTATAGAGATTTCCTGATGACTATTTGTTTTCCTCTAGGAATTCGAAATGGATAGTCATACCTCTTGGTCTTCTGCCTTCTCATTTCTTTTCCAGCTCACTAAAAGAATATAACTCTATGTACCAATTTTAACATTACAGTGGGATTTTGTTTTCTTTCGGAGACTTTCCAATGCATCAAAAACAATATAAATCAAGTAAACCATTTACATTTAATCACAATGGGAACTCCAACTCACTCATTCAACCTCTTGGTTCACTGTGCTTGTCTTTTCTGTGACTGTGTTTGTCCCTTTTTATCCTCTGTATGCCTTTCAGTTTATATTTGTTGCGTAATTCCTGTATGTATGTAACTGCACTTTTTATATCATGTGAATCAATTATCGGCATAATAATAATAAGGCGTTTTTAAATATATGCACTGCCGTGTTATCTAACTTATGTAACTTCTGGCGATATAATGCTAAGAGATCATGTTAATACATAAAATTCCCTTACGAGCCCACACGTCGAATTTTCCGATGCGATGTATCACTCATCGACTACTTTCGATTGCGATTGATCGCAATCGCAATTTCCATTTAAATGAACCGATGCTCTGCTCCTTCTCCGATGCGATCAATTACTGTTCATTTTGAAATGGCGATGCGATGTATCACCTTTCAAATATTTTCAATTGCAATTAATCACAATCGCGACTTCCATTGAGATGTTCCGATGCTCTACTCCTTCACCGATGCGATCAACCACTGTTCACGTTGAAATGACGATGCGATGAATCGCTCCGATGCGATTTAACATTGTTTACTTAGATTCCAGAACTCAAACATATATGAATCGTCGTTTACACCATATCGGGTCCGGAACTCAATCACAATCACAATTTTTTTAACATATTCCGCTGCCAAGTTTTCTCCGATGCGATTGGTGAGGGTCCCACAGTATAAGAATTTGGTTGTATTAGGCCCGAGCTATAGAGTACTTCACACACACACACACACACACACACACACACACACACACACACATATATATACTTTGGCTCTTTTTTTAAAAGGTGCTACACTTATATAAAGCGCTGCATATATATATATATATGTGTGTGTGTGTGTGTGTGTGTGTGTGTACTTTGCCTCTTCAATATTTAGTGTATCCTCCAGCTGGGGTAATGATTCTCGGAATTTTATGTAGGGGGGGTCCCACACTATATGTATAATATTATCTGCCAACATAGTATTAAGTCTTTCGCTCAGACTTAAACCCAGCATTAATGTGTGTGTATATATATATATATATATATATATATATATATATATATATATATATAACCTCTCGGGCTCCGTAGTTCATTTAATGTTTCCACTCCCAGCATAGACTTAGCCAGGTTCTTTATTTGAACCTTAGTCATCCATCATCAATCAACTTATAATTAAACCCAACGTGACATTTTAACACAAAGCCATCCCATGGAGCCCACATGTGTTTGATAAACTCTACACTTTTAGTATGTTCCCAACTGACATCACCCTTTGAACATAGATATATATAAGCCTAAGTCAATCTTCGACCATGGATTTAACCCTCAGCATATCATAATGTATTAACTTGCAACACATAAATAATCCGCACATAACCCATTTATATATGTGCACTCAACTTTAATATATATCCAACATTGCAATGAATATCAAACTCGATACATATTTTAACATACACACGTTCCTGGGGCCCACCTTCATTGACACACCTCTTGCATCCAACGGCTCACAGTTTATCGCATCGACTTCGATGATCCAACGGACGACGCGCAATATCGCGCAATTTAAGTGCTCGTTTCATAATTCTCCAAAATCACGCAAAAAGAGTTGTTTTACAAAACCGTCTGAGGACACATGTCCTTCAATAACATATATCGCGTTGATTTTGGTAATACAGCTTACCACTTAAATTCTCGCGCAAACCCACTGGTTTTGTGCCCCTCTGGTTTTACTGTTTATGTTCGGGGTTCAATTATAGTCAAGGTTCCGTTCCATAAATAATGTTGCGTCTTCGTTATATACAAATTCATATAAGCTCTGTTCAACTTGTAATATATAAAAACCCTTCTTGTTGTCGTTATATACCTTTCTTTAGCACTTTGTTATATATGAACCCTGTTTCATTGCAAAACACTTGGTTCCATTACTCTCAGCTTGGTTAACTACTTTGCCTCTGCCTTCGCTCTGCTGCTCGACTGTTTCTCTGCCTCTGCTGCTCGACTGTATCTCTGCCTCTGCTGCTCGACCGTTTTATTTCAACAGTCTTCTTCCGCCTGTCTCCTTTGTCATTTATGTTGTCTCCTTTGCGCTGATTGCTTCTCTTTTTGCTGCCCTGTCTCTGTAAATATACTCCCTCTATTCTTCTCTGATGTCTTCTCCTTTGCTTCTGTTGCTGTCCTTTGTCTGTCTCTTCCTCTGCTGCCTCCTTTGCAATCAATGACAACATTTCCAACAGTCTCCCCCTTTGGCATTGATGGCAATACACATCCTCTATTTTCCTTTTAGGACCCTTTCTTCTGTTGCTTGCTCTTCCTCCCCGTTTGACATCAATGGCAAGGGGTTGCTCATTTACCAACGTGCTTTTAAATCTCGTCCATGTTGCTTTGATCTTGAGGACCTGTCTCATTCTTTTCTTGCTAGTTGATCTCCCCCTGGAATGATATTTTCGTTTCTGTTCTCCCCCTGAAACAACGCTTATTCTTCATATTAGAGAGTAGCATCTACATATACTACCCCTAGTATATCTCTCAAATACTCAAATGGTTCTCTAGAAATTGGTTTGGTAAATATATCTGCTGTTTGTTCTTTAGTTGGCACGTACTCCAGCTTCACTACCTTCTGAGCTACTTGTTCTCGGAGAAAATGATACTTGATTGGGATATGCTTAGTTTTTGAATGAAGCATAGGATTTTTTGATATGCTTATAGCACTTGTATTATCACATTTGATGGATATAGGTTCATCAATGCTTACCTTCATGTCTTGGAGGGTTTGCTTCATCCACATGACTTGTGTACAACACGCTGCTGCTGCTATGTATTCTGCTTCTGCTGTAGATAGAGAAATAGATGTTTGTTTCTTGCTTAACCATGCCACCAAACTTTCTCCTAGATAGAATGCCCCTCCACTTGTTCTTTTCCTGTCATCCACACAGCTGGCCCAATCTGCATCTGTGTATGCTGTCAAAGTGAAGCTTTTTTCTTTTGTATACCATAGCCCAAACTGTACTGTTCCTTGTAGATATCTAAATATTATTTTGACTGCTAGAAGATGATTTTGCTTTGGTGCTGCTTGATATCTAGCCACAAGTCCTACTGCTAGCATGATGTCTGTCCTTGATGCTTTCAGGTACAACAGGCTTCCTATCATGGATCTGTAGAGTCTTTGATCTATATCAGTAGATCCATCATTAGCACATAGCTTGCATCCCGTGATCATGGGAGTTGACACAGGTTTGCAGTCTTCCATTTTGAACTTTTTCAACATTTCTTTTAAGTATTTTTCCTGTGAGATGAATGTACCTGTGTTCTTTTGCTGAATTTGAAGTCCTAGATAGAAACTGAGCTCCCCAATCATGGACATCTCAAACTCTGATTTCATCTCCTCAGCAAACCCTTTCTCTAGTTCATCTCTGTTGCTTCCAAACATAATGTCATCAACATATACTACAACAATCATGAGTTCATTTTCATGGGATTTTATGTATAGATTGTTGTCTACTCCTCCTCTCTTAAAGCCTTGTTTTTGCAAGTATTTATCTAGCCTTGAGTACCAAGCACGAGGTGCTTGTTTTAGTCCATATAGAGCCTTCTTTAGTTTGCATACATAGTCTTCTTTGTATATTAATGAGAAGCCTTCTGGTTGTTCCATGTAGACTTCTTTTTCTAGATCTCCATTTAGAAATGCAGATTTCACATCCATTTGATATACCTTGAAGTCTTGGTAGCATGAAAAGGCCAGAAACATTCTGATAGCTTCCATTCTGGCTACAGGGGAAAATGTTTCATCGTAATCAAGTCCTTCGATTTGTGAATATCCTTTGCAGACAAGTCTAGCTTTATTCTTGATTACCTGTCCTTGCTCATTCATTTTATTTTCGAATACCCATTTTGAGCCTATGACATTTTTCTCAGTGGGTCCAGGAACTAGTTCCCAGGTATTGTTCTTCTCAATTTGGTCCAATTCTTCATTCATAGCATTCACCCAATACTTTTCCTTGCTGGCTTCTTCAAACTTCTTTGGCTCTATTTGTGATAGCATGGCTATGTATACCTTTTCTGTCTGTTCAGTTAGCTTCCTTCTTGTCTGGACCCCTACTATCTTGTCTCCAATGATCTGATCTTTAGGATGGTTCTTCTGAGTGTATCTTGAGGGGAATTTCGAGCTCAGTTCAACATCTTATGTTGTCTTCCTGGTTTCTTCATCATCTTGGTTTTCTTCTTCATGGCTATCTGAAGGACTGTTGTAGTTAGTACCTCTTGTATTGTTTGGAAGTTCTTCATCAAATCTTACGTCAATGCTTTCTACAATTTTTCGAAGAGTCTTGTTGTAGCACCTGTACCCTTTACTTTTGGCTACATATCCCAGAAATATCCCTTCATCTGCTCTTGCATCAAATTTCCCCAGATTTTCATCATTATTCTTTATGTAACACTTGCTTCCAAAGATTTTAAAGTGCTTGATCAAAGCTGGTTTACCATGCCATAGTTCATAGGGAGTCTTGTCACTGCTTGGCCTTAAATGAGCTTTGTTTAGAATATGCATGGCTGTGTGTACTGCTTCTGCCCAGAAGGTTTGAGGAATATTACTCTCTTGCATCATTGCTTTGGCAATTTGTTGTACATACCTATTTTGTCTCTTTGCTACTCCATTCTGTTGAGGTGTCCCTGCAATAGTAAACTGTTGCTTTATCCCATGTTCATTGCATAGGTCTGCAAAGTCATAATCTGTGAATTCACCTCCTCTGTCTGATCTGATGCATTTTAGCTTGCATCCTATTTGATTTTCTGCTAATGCTTTGAATATCTTGAATTTCTCCAGTGCTTCCGATTTATTCTTGAGAAATGCTACCCATGTCATTCTAGAGAAATCATCTATTATCAGCATGAAGTAGGATTCTCCACTTGGTGTTTTAGTTCTTGCAGGTCCACACAGGTCCATGTGCACAAGATAGAGTGGTCTTCTTGTTGATAACTCATCTTTGGCCTTAAAGGAAGTGCGGGTCTGTTTGCCCAGTTGATAAGATTTGCATATGGTATTAGAAGGCCTTTTTATTTCAGGCATGTCTCTGACAGCTTTTTTCTTGCTCAGTCTGATGATATGATCAAAGCTGAGATGTCCCAACCTCTTATGCCATAACCATGACTCCTAAAGTTTGCTAAGATGGCATGCTTCATCTCACTACTACATTTGGCAGAAATTCCGACACTCGTTTCCGACGCTTTTGACCAAATTTCGGAAATTTTCCCAAATTTTTTCCATCCCACCCGAAACCGTCGCTATAGCGACGTTTATAGAAAAGTGTCGCAATACCGACACTTAAAAAAGTGTCGCAATTGCGATGTTTAGAGGAAGACGTCGCAATTGCAACACCATGGCCCAAAGCGTCGCTATTGAGACGACTCTAAACGTCGCAACTGCAACACAATGTCTAGGTGTTGCCATTGCGACGTTTGGAGGCACCGGTCGTAATAGCGACGCCTTTTCCGCCGTCGGTATAACGACAGTTATTTTCGCGCTACATAAAAATACCAAACTTATATGTGCGCTACATAAGAATTCGAAACTTATATGTGCGCTACATAATGATTTTATTGTTTCGTATTTGTCGCAATACCTACATTAACGTTTGATATCACGCGCGCATTCGCCCTCTGCTCTTGCAGAATAACATTTGCCCATTCGCGCTCAGCTCTTGCAGAACAGCATTTGCCCTCAGCATTCGCCCTCAGTGTTCGCCCTCAGCTCTTGCAGAACAGCATTCGCCCTCAGCTCTTGCAAAATGGTAAGTTCTTACTGCAGGCCCTTCCTCCTATAGTAGGGTTGACTCTATTTGGGTTTTTTGGTCAATTCCATTGGATTGTGTTAGGCTGTAGGGTTCTCTCTAGATGTCAAGAATCAAGATTAAATACCCTCTATTATCTTCATCACCCAATACAAGATTTAAATTTTTCCCAAAGAAACGCTTATTAATTTGGCAGCCATTATTTCTCCCTGCTTTAAAAACCTACATTTAAATGAAAACAAGCATTGCATTTCAACTACAAAAATCTATTAGTGTTCAAATGTACATGTAGTAACACATTAACGTACGATATCCTGGCGCGCATTCGCCCTCGCTCTTGCGGAACAACACATTCGCCCACCAGCTCCTTGCAGGAAACTGACATTCGCCTTCGGCATTTGTTGGGTCCTATATTAATAGTGTAGTCCCTTATTATGTTAGTGTAGTCCCACTTATTGTTATTGTTGTACCCCTGTAACCCCCATATTGTTATTATTGTGCCCTTACATTATTATTGTTAGGTCTGCTAGGATTACATTGTGGCCCCATTAGGATTATATTATGGCCCCATGGACTCCTATATATAGAAGGAGGTTTTGTTCATTTGTATCATCCAAGAATTGTTCATTTATGTAATGTATTGGAGGTTTCCCCCTCGAAGTGGCTTATTTCTAAGGCGTTGATATCTCTTTTCTTCTATTTTGGAGTTGGTTACACAACATTTGGTATCAGAGCTTTGGATTCTAGGGTTTCGCTGCTCCAAACAGGTCATCGTGGAATTTTCGCTATAACTTTTTTTCTACGAAGTTTCAGAAGCTGAAATTTTTAGGGTGCGAAGCCGCAATCCTGAGGAATGGTTCAGAATCTGAAATTCATATGGTGCGAAGCTGAAATCCTGAGGAAATTTGTCAAAACATTTCAGAGCTTGGTTCGCAATATTTTTGGAGATATGATCTGTGGAAGGTAGTGCTTTTTCAGGCTCCTGAATTTCATCTCAAAGAGGTGATCGTGGGAAAAGTTTAATAACTCTCTCCAAGATTGATTGAGGCGCCGCCAAAATTAAGATCATCAAAGACACGTCTGTAGTTTCTTTCTACAATAATTTAGAGACAAAGATTAAAAACAGCAGACATGCAAGTTTTATAAAAGTTGTATCACCTGTAACCCACCCAGACTAGGTCAGGAGATTGGACAATAACTTCTCTTGTCTTGAGAATCAAAATCAGGGCGCATCAAAATCAGGTTAGACGTGTGGCATTTGAAAGAAGCTTCAGAGGGCTACTACAGGGCTGAATTTCAGATATCGAAGATTTTCAATTACAGAGATAATTCAATTTCAATATCGATCTCCTAAAAGATAGTAAAAGGTGTGTATTTGTTTTTTCCGAATTGCATAAGTCTTGTTGAATTGATTCCAAGGGCATCTTTTAGAATAGATATTGGATTCTAAAATGGCCCCTAAAAAGAATTCAACACCCATCAAGCCTTTAGAAGGCTCTACTATGACTCATGAAGATGAAGAATGGCAACATGACATATCAAAATTACAAGAGCAAATTTCGCTCTCGCAAAGAACAACAAAAAATGAAATGGAAGTTTTAAAGAAAGGCGTGGAAACTAAGATGGATGGTTTGAAGAAAGGCGTGGAAGCTAAGATGATTGGTTTGGAAGCTAAGATGGATGGCATGGAAGTGGGCATGGAAGCTAAGATGGATGACATAAAAGACAACATTGAAAACATGAAGAGTGATCTAAAAGCATACATGGAAGGCTTGATGACAAGCTTAAAACCAGAAATGATTCCTAATGGCGGAAATATAGGAGAAGAACCTCATGATGAGAACAAAATAAATGTTAATCATGATTTCATAAACTCTAATGTTGGTGGGAAGAACCACCATATTCCAAAAATGGATATGAGGAAGTTTGATGGAAAGGATCCTGTAACATGGATACTACAGATGGAGCAATATTTTGATCTCCATAACGTGCAAAACACACAAAAGGTACGCATTGCAACTTTACATTTAGAACAAAATACATTTGTATGGTATCAATGGCTTTGCTCCCGTAAAAAAATTGTCACTGGGTCAATTTTTACGGAGGAAATGATAGCACATTATGAGGATACAAAGAGCAACACCTTCTTTAGCCAATTGATAAATCTCAAACAAAAGGGTTTAGTGGGGCAGCACATTGAGGACTTCCAAAATTGAATATAAGGGTAACTGATATTCCAGAGGAACACAGGATTGATCTCTTCATAGGCACTTTAAAGGATAACATCCAACATGAAGTTCGCATTCTGGAACCTGATTCATTGGAGAAGGTATTCAGGTTGGCAAGAAAAGTTGAATGTAAAATTATGGCGACAAGGAAGCCTACCACTCAATTCTATAAAGAAGGAAGTGTTGCTACGCCTAGATTTCCACAACCTACAAGGTTGACACCACAACAATTGGAAGAAAAAGAGCAAAAGGGCTTTGCTACAGTTGTGATAGCAAATACACTAAAGGTCATAAGTGTGTTGAGAATAAATTATTTTACATAGATTGTGAAGAAGAAGAAGAAAATGAACAAGAAGAGGATCTACACCAGGAACCACCCCTAGAAGAAGAAGAAATGAATCCGACCATATCATGTAATGCGCTGGCAGGAATTACCACTCCTCAAACTCTCAAGATAGAAGGACATATAAAGAAGAAAAGGGTAATACTGTTGATTGATTCAGGTAGCACCCATAATTTTATTCATTATAAGGTAGCCAAGGAATTAAATTGTTTCCTATACCCAGCACCAGAATGTCAAGTGATGGTTGCAAATGGAGGAACTATAAATTGCTCTGGAAAATGCCATAATATCAAGCTAACCATGGGGGGAATATGTATTGACTAGTCCAATGCTTGCCATTCCTATGGGAGGTGCTGATGTTGTACTAGGAGTACAATGGTTACAATCTTTGGGGACGGTAGCTTTTAATTTTCAAGAACTTTTCTTGAAATTTTTTTCAGAAGGAAAGGAAGTCGAATTACGGGGTATTGAAGGGAAGCCGTGAAGGATAATAAGCTCTAATGTCATGACAAAGCTTCTAAAGAAAGAACAACGAGGCGTAATTGCACAATTATGCTCACTAGAAGTTCCAACATCAAAATCATCTATTTCTGCAGATCTCCAACAAGTCTTGGACAATCATTCCAAGGTGTTTGAAATTCCCAAAGGACTCCCACCTATTCGTGATCATGATCATGCTATTCATTTGATTCCAGGAAGTGTTCCTCCAAACATCAGGCCTTATAGATATCCTTACTTCCAAAAGAGCTAAATTGAACGTATGATTGCAGAAATGTTAGAGGCGGGTATAATTCAACCTAGTCAAAGTTCTTTCTCTGCTCCTGTAGTATTGGTACACAAGAAGGATGGATCATGGCGAATGTGTCCGGATTATAGGGAGCTCAATAAGCTCACCATTAAAGACAAATTTCCATTCCTGTGATTGATGAATTATTGGATGAATTACATGGAGCAATTTATTTTACCAAGTTGGATCTTCGTTCAGGATATCATCAAATTAGAATGAAGACTGAAGATATTCCAAAAACAAAATTTCAAACTCATGAGGGTCATTATGAATTTTTGGTCATGCCTTTTGGCCTACCAATGCACCTTCTACATTTCAAGGGTTGATGAATTCCATTTTCAAACCCTTCCTTAGAAAATTTGTGCTAGTATTTTTGATGATATACTAATCTACAGCAGGTCTTGGAAGGATCATGTTGAACATGTTGACAGGGTGCTCAAACTATTGCAGGAGAAACAATTATATGCAAAAAAGTCCAAATGTTTCTTTTGAGTACAAGAGGTGGAATATCTGGGTCATATTGTATCTCACGAGGGTGTTAAAGTGGACCCTAACAAAATTAAAGCCATTAAGGAATGGAAAGTTCCCACAACCATAAAGCAGTTGCGAGGATTTCTCGGGTTAACAGGGTATTATCGCAAGTTTGTTAAGAATTATGGGAGAATAGCAGCACCTCTAACAACATTATTTAAGAAAGATGCATTTTCATGGACTCCTGAATCAACTAAGGCCTTTGAACATCTTAAAGAGGCAATGTGCCTAGCACCGGTCTTAGCTACGCCAGACTTCACAAAAACCTTTATTGTGGAATGTGATGCCTCAGGAAATGGAATTGGTGCAGTTTTAATGCAGGAAGGAAGACCCATTGCTATTGAAAGTCGTCCAATCAAAGGAAAGTATTTACAGAAACCTATTTATGAGAAGGAAATGTTAGCAATACTACATGCACTAAAGAAATGGCGAACTTACCTAATGGGAAGACACTTCAAGGTAAAAACTGATCATGATAGTCTTAAACACTTTTTTGGAACAAAGACTATCTTCAGAAGAGCAGCAAAAATGGGTCACAAAGATGTTGGGTTATGACTTTGAAATAATCTACAAAAAAGGAAAGCTTAATGTTGTTGCAGATGCACTCTCAAGAAAGAATGAAGAGGTGGAAGCATTGCTTTGTGCCATTTCTATTATCCAACCAGAGTGGATAACCGAAGCAAGAGATGAATGGAAGAAGGACAAAGATGTATGGACACTCATTCAAAATTTGCAGCAAGATCCTAGTACATCTGATACATTTAGTTGGAAAAATGATTCCTTATGGTACAAAGATCGCTTATATCTTTGTAAGAATTTCAACTAAAACAAAAGATTCTTCTGGAATTGCACACTTCTCCTTTAGGGAGCAGACAGAGTCTCCAAGATTTTTTAAAATCCTGCCACTAGTAAGCAGGAGGAGATTTTTTAATGCTCCCAACTCAGCACTTCCAAAAGTTTTTGTAAGGAATGTTTGTCGAATGTGTATAAAGTGAGAAATGTAATGGCAGTGAACTCCTGTGACTTTCAAATCTCAGAAAACTTATCTCAAGCTTTAAACTGTTAGTGATATTTCCACTTTGATTTTTCCATCATGTGGTTTACCTAAGTCCGAAGGAAAGAGTGTCATCATGGTGGTAGTTGATAGACTTACCAAGTATGCACACTTTTGTGCATTATCTCATCCATTTAAAGAAAGTACAGTTGCTACTACATTTATGGACAGAATTCAAAAGTTACATGGAAGCCCAAGGGTTATTGTGAGTGACAGAGATCCCATTTTTACTGGAAATTTTTGGACGGAGTTATTTTCTTGTTTGGGTACTCAATTAGCTCATAGCTCATCTTATCATCCTCAATCTGATGGTCAAACTGAGATCGTAAATAAATGTTTGGAAGGATATCTTCGTTGTTTTGTATCTGATAAACAAACACAATGGGTCATGTGGTTACCTCTTGCTGAATGGTGGTATAACACTTCCTTCCATACTGTAGCAAAAATGACCCCATTTATGGCACTTTATGGATATCATCCACCATCCATCACATCATCTTTGAGGGAAAATTCGAAGGTTCAAGCAGTGGAAGATCACATCGAGCATCAACAAGAAGTTCTCAAACTCTTAAAGGATAACCTGAATTTGGCACAAAATCGAATGAAACAACAGGCAGATCAACATCGCAACGAGAGAAGTTTTGATGTAGGAGATTGGGTATTTTTACTACTACAACCATACAAACAAATGTCCCTCAAGCAAGCTAAGAAGGATAATAAATTATCTCCAAAGTACTATGGTCCTTACAAGGTGTTGCAAAAGATTGGCACTATGGCATACAAATTGGAGCTTCCTGCTTCTTCGCGAGTACATCCAGTTTTCCATGTTTCATGCTTAAAGAAGGTTATAGGTGAAAATCTTCCAGCTCAAACAGTATTGCCAGAACTTGATGGGGAAGGGAAAATCATATTGGAACCTGAAGCAGTCATGGAAAAAAGAACTCGACAACTACGGAATCGATCAATTTCAGAGTATCTCATCAAGTGGAAGAACTTACCCACTGAAGATTCTACATGGGAGGATGAGAATTTTATACAGAAGCACCCGGAGCTACTCAAGTGTTGAGGACAACACTTTTTTTGAAGGAGAGGGGCATGTTAGGTCCCTATATCACTAGTATAGCCCCTTATTATTGTTTGTGTAAACCCCTTATTGTTATTATTGTACCCTTGTAACCCCCATTTTGTTATTATTGTGCCCTTAAATTATTATTGTTAGGTCGGCTAGGATTACATTGTGGCCCACTAGGATTATATTATGGTCCCATGGACTCCTATATATAGAAAGGAGGTTTTGTGAATTGTATCATCCAAGAATTGATCATTCATGTAATGTATTGGAGGTTGCCCCCTCGAAGTGGCTTATTTCTAAGGCGTTGATATCTCATTTCTTCTATTTTTGGAGTTGGTTACATAACAAGATCTTCGCTCGAGCTCTGCGTAACAAAGATTCGCCTCTACCTTCGCAGTAATGAAAGATTCGCCCCGGATTCGCCTCACTTCTTTCGTAACAAAGATTCGCCTCGCGCATTCGCTCGTACCTCTGCGTAACAACATTTTCCTCAAAGATTTGCCCTCAAATGCTCGCCTCGCCTCTCTTGCAAAATGGTAAGTTCTTAATGTATAGCCCTTCCTCCTATAGTAGGGGCTGACTTATTTGGCCTTTTTCGTCAATTCGAGCACTTTTTGTTAGGTCAGATGGTTCCTCTCCAGAATTCAGCAAGAATCAAGATTCAATACCCTCTATTATCTTCATCACCCAATACAAGAGTTAAATTTTTCCCAAAGAAATGCTTATTAATTTGGCAGCCATTATTTCTCCCTGCTTTAAAAACCCTACATTTAAATGAAAACAAGCATTGCATTTCAACTACAAAAATCTATTAGTGTTCAAATGTACATGTGTGCATCACTGGTGTAGGGTATTCCTTTTCCACTTTCACAGTATCCAAGAATGTGTGCAGTATAGTTCATATTTTTTGTGATTTAGATTATCTTGAAAAAGGAAAGGTAAATTATTTCCCATGGAAAAAGAAGGTTTTCCCTTTTATAGGTTGTTTGGACTTACGTGGAAAAATTTATGGTATGCCTTTCATATTATGTAGTTTAAATTTGAATTAACAGATTATTCTACATGAAAATATAATTACCTATGTGATGTCCTTCATCACTAATTAAAATTATAGGGTTTCACTTTCCTAGACTCTAACTCATCTGATGCTAAATTCTAGGTTCTCATTGGTGGATCACTCTTCCATTGATTTCCTTTCCCTCTGGATCTTGTCATACTTTAAAAGTCATCAATGATACATATATTATTTCATGTATCCCAAAAGGCTTTATAGTAGAACATATTGTGAAGTTTTTTTGACACTTGAGGATTCTTTTTAGAACTGCAACGTGGTCTATGCTATCGAGTTATATATCAAGCAACTTGTCCTTAATAACCACACTATGAGGTAGGTTCAACCAGTTTGAACTTGTTGGGACATAGCATATGAAGTTGTGTGATGAGTCCATATCACAGGTCTATTATGGTGAAAAAAGTGAAGACACGTAATGATAGTTATTATGTTAACATTACTAAAAAAAAATTCGAAATTATCCATGCTATCAAGATGTCAAAATTCCAGGCATTAGGTGTCAATACTCGTAGCTAATAGATAATAATAATAATATAAAAAAATCATAACTTTATTCTTGAAATATGATTGTTACACATTGGTAACCTAGTTCATGAGTTACTATCACCCAAAGATTGCAAAACAAACTTAAAATATAAATTAAACCAATATGAGAATCCAACTAAGGGTTTCTCGACAAAATCATGCCATAACCTCGCATTTTGAAACCCAAATTTGAATCCATCATAAGTAATACAATGCAAACTCAGATGGATTTTCAATGCATGTTTGCATGCTACACTTATTCTCTGTCTAGATATCATTTTTTGAATGGAACCATTAGTCAAGCCCACAGTCCTTTTTATGTGAAAAATTTCAGCTCTATTTGAGCTCTTTTTTGCTCCACCACCTCCATAAACCAGCACATGGTCTGGATATCACCTAGGGGTCTATATTTCTCACCCCCTCGCGCTCCGGGGTCTTGGGGACTTCTAGGGGATGTTTCCCTCACGCCCCCTCACGTCCCCTCACCGCCCCTTTTAGTTTATGGTTTCGTGTTAAAATTTGATGTGCCACTTAGCATATTTGAGAATCCAAGTGATTCTGATTCGGATGGTGACATGGTTGATCTTGATATATTCATGCAGAAGTTGGATGCAGAGACTAGTGGGGCATTAACTTGAGCATTTATGCTCATTTATCAGTATGATGATATCATTTGATATTCATATGTTATGGTTTATGTTTTATGTTTCAGACATAACTTATTTGCGTTTAAGTTTTATGTTTCAGACTTGAGTTGTAAACTTCAGTTTAAACTCTATTTTGAATCTTGATATAATATGTCATATGATATCTCAAACTTTATTTTCATTGTACATTGTTAGTAGTTACATTAATGATTATATAGTTACAAACTTACAAACTTACATGCATGATTGTATGATGTATGTTTTAACTTTTAACTTTTAAATTTGTTTCAATTATATGATTCATCATTCATTGATTTGTAATTTTATCATTTATGATTTATCTTTCATGATGCAAGTGTATGATGATTGTATATACATTCCTTGCAAAATATAGTTACATTTTAAATATTAAATTTTATAATTTTTATGACCCCGACGTCCCCCCACGTTTCCTGAAAATTGGTAGGGAGATTTTGCATAGGCCGCTCCCGCGCTCCCTCGCCCCCTCGCTCCCACCTCCAGGGGACTTGGTGGAACATTGCCATAAACATATGAAAACATATATCATGATCTTGGAATTCCATTACATATGTATGTGCCAATGTTCCATAATCATGCCCCATCATCAATTTAAGAAATTTCCATTGAATATCAAATTATGGAGTGGGGGAACTTTTTGCTGCAACATTTGGCTCAAAATCAGGGACCATCTCCGTATGAGGTGAATGAGAACTATAGATATTTGAAGAAGTAGATTAGTGCCTTTTCCTCTGGCCATGGAGTCATATACAGTCATCCATCACAAAATTTGTCTTTGTTCATTCTCACCTTGAAAGTTGCAAAAATTCATGCCCTAATTGAAACGACACTAAATTTGAAAGATATAATAAAAATGCAAGCTAGAAGTGCCCTATTAATACAAAGGGAAAACCTTCCTACCTACCCTAACTGAGATAAATTTTGATTGAATAGGAAAGATGATATTGCCAATGGAGTTGATCCAACAACTTGTTAAATGTATGGGACTAAATCATGCATTTGATTTCCAGGGAAACATGCGCATGAAGAGAAAAAGTGCAGAATTAATTGAAAATCCATACATGCCACTTATAAAAACTACACCGAAAGGTCAAAAAATACTTAAGGCCTTAACTTAATTTGAATGCAAAAATGACAAAACAGGATTAGTGAAAACACGAGAGTGGTGTGGGTGAACAACATAAATAAAAAGTGAAGATACCTTTCCCCAAGATGCCTTTGTCACCGTTGTATGAAAACATGTTCTCCTTTCCCTTTATACATGCAAGTGAATGCATTATAGGTATGGTGTTTTCCCAGAATAGGAGAAGCCTACTTAAATATATCATTTGTGGATTGAATGTTTGGGTGCCTTAATGTGCAATGACATGTTTCCAGGACTGAATTCAATGCAAGGCATATTTGAAACTCTAACTCTGTCTTCCGCTGTCTTATTAGAAATTATTTCAGTTTTCATTTTGTGTTTTCAAGTTAGATATTGTTTTCAAGTTTTTACATTTATAATTTTATTGCAATGTGGCAGACTGATCAGAGCAGTGCAGGAACAACCCTGAGACGGGATGATCGCGAAAAGAGGCCAGCGGAAGAACATGTAAAGTGCCAGCATTGCTCTATCTTTAGGTATTTTAGTTATTAACATAATTGAAATAATATTAATTTTGTTCAAATATGCAGACACCTAGCCATGGTACGCCTGATGATTCCCTCTTTGAGGAAGAGCTTTCTTCATCCCTATTTCCAGCGCTCTTGTTGCGAAAAAAGGCATTAAGATACAAGCCCAATTTAATACTTTGATAGACGCGCCTCAAACACCCGAAACAGAAGAGAAGATAAAACAACTTATGAGCCAGCTAGAAAGATATCAGGTAATAATAAAAATTCAAAAGGATATTTTTTTTGTTCTGCATGAGATGAATTGTGATAGTTTGATTTTTAATTTTTACATCGACTAAACTAACAAAAAGTTCTTTTGTATGTTTGCATTTGTCATGTCCTGTTGGTAGATGTTGCTGGCAAGAGATTGCCCAACAACTTCTCCTTTCTACCTCTTTAGGTGCTAAAGCTGTATAAAACACACTCGCCTAAGTAGACACTCAACAACTGGCCGAACGTGTTGGCAGTGATGAGGATGATATGGCTAACTACATTATTGCGTTTCCTGGAGCTACACGTGTTGGCTCCACAGGGACCATTAATGGCACGTTGTTGGTGAACGATGAGGGTGTCTCTATAAAGCATGTACAACTCCCAGGTAAATTTTAATATTTTAACTATTTCATGTACTTTATCTAAAACATATTTATCATGATTTTTATTTTTAAATTAATGATAATATCTTCTTTTTCTTTTGGTTTTATTCTGTGTAGGAAACAATGAGTTCTACAGAATTCTGGAGAGCCATGCGTTGGTAATTTTTGGCCCAACCATACGTACAGGGTGGAATTCCCAGAATTCCAACCTGAAAAAAGAACTTTTAGATTATCTAGAAGCCCTTTTTGGGGTCGGCACATTTGACAGAAAAGCGGTGGCTCAGGTAGCCTGCAAATATTTGAAATATACCAGGGACACCTATAGGACGCAATTGCAATTTAACCCTAGATATGAGCGTCCTCTCGCAGTTTCAGAGAGTGAGTGGAGAGCACTCATCCATGACGGAAAAGAGAAAAGGGCAAAGAAAGAAGAAAAAATGCCAACTGGACCCGCAAGGTAAATTACAACTTTAATTCAATAGCTTTAATTTTCTTTATGTCTAAAATAAAAGTGTGCTACGTCATATCTGACTTCAATCTTTTGATGCTAGGTTGTCTGACACCTCAAAGGCAACCAAAGCTAGGATTGAGAAAAAGGGCCATCACAAGCTAGGCCAGGGCGGCTACTTGAAATTAGCTGCAAGAATTGTAATTAAGTAGCTAAACATCTTATAATTAATTGTATTGCCTTCCAACGTTTTTGTAATCCTATCAGATATGATTAAAAATACACAATCATATATAATGTAGGGTGATGACTTTGGAACAATAACTACAGAGGAAGATAAAAATATTGCTTTCCGTTTTGGCTATCAAGCTGTAGTTGAACGTCGCAGAAGCTTGGGGCAGTCCCAAGATCTACAATGCCTGATAAGGTAAAACATTAACCTTTCAATATTTTTGTTTTCGTCCATAAATTTAATGTCTAACAACTTTGTTTAAATCAGGGGAGCAACACTACCGACGAGGTAAATAACCTAGTTTTAGAGCTAGATGTAGATGATCCTCTCGTGCAACCTGATCATTGTAGTGGGGACCAGGCCGACAATGCTGCTATCAGTGAGGGCCGTGACGGTAATTAATTTCCACTTATAATTTTTTCTAATTATACCTTGATGGTTGTCCTTATAACGCTTTTTGTTTAAATGACAGAGAATGTTTCCCTTGAGGATCTTACCACCAGAGAGGAAGACAGGGCAACAGTCCCAACGACGACAACTGGTGCACCAGGTAAATAATCTCATTGCAATTTTTTTTATTAATATTACCCAACTAGTTCAATGATATTTAAAAACTGACAATTAAAATTTAATATTATCTGTTTTTGTAGGCGATGCCCCGTCACTGGATGAGACCAGACATCGTGACAACGCAACTAGGTCAGCGGCGACAACTGGTGCACCATGTAAATAATCTCATTGCAATTTTTTTTATTAATATTACCGAACTAGTTCAATGATATTTAAAAACTGACAATTAAAATTTAATATTATCTATTTTTGTAGGCGATGCCCCATCACTGGATGAGACCAGACATCGTGACTACGCAACTAGGTCAGCAGTGCGGGTCGAAAGGCACGAAACAGGAGCATAGCATGATGATATTGATGATGTAATTAGGAGCTTTAGAAATAGGAAGAAGAAAAAGAAAATTCGATAATGTAAAATATTGTATTATTATAAGACAAACGTTACCATACTTGGAACTTTTTTTGCGTTATATAAAAACTCATTTATCATACTATTTTTATGTCAAGCATTAATTTCAATGTTTCCTTGCGTACTTTTTGTTGAATTGTTTTTTTATTAGTTATTGAATATTTTTTTTTATGCTCATGAAAGTAAAAAATGAAATATAGATTGGGTATTGGGGAATTGAGAGTGATGTGAGGGGGGGGAGGGGCCATAAGAGCTTCCACCTTCACGTGGTTGGCCCTGTTTAGTAGAGAATAATTTATTGGAGTGATTTAATCTTGGAGAAAACCTCCCTCGATCCAGCGTAGCAACAAAAAAGTCATTGTTGACTTAGTTGCTACTCTTTCAGATCGTGGGAGGCTTGTTCCAAGTTCATGCGACTCCAATAAATTGTTCTTGAAACGAAGAGGAGCTTATTCAGTATGTTTTGACATACATTATCTTAAGAATGCATCTTAGAGTAAAAAATACTACATCAATTACTTGTATTTATTGTATAGATAATGATGGATTTTGATTGACTTGGCAGTGCAGGTACAAATCCTCTTACATCATGAGCAATACAACTTGTCAACCAGGGTCATGTCCAGGATATTTTTGCTTGTGCGCTTGACCAGGTTCGTAATGTCACATTTTGTAAGTTCCTTTTCAGTTCATAATTCAATATTAAGCTTGTTCATGATTATTATCTAGGTTTTTTGTATGTGTTTTTTCATCTATTTGATTGTAAGCAACTCTGCATGTTTCCTGTTGTTCACTATGATTTCTCCTATTACCACTCCCAGGATGAATCCGACTTTATTGTTACATAGGTTACTTTATTGTTACTATGATTTCTCCATTTACGATTTCATAGGTTACATCATGTAAAGTTGTCAATCTCAAGTTGGTGATGAGCTTTAGTTCTCCAGATTTGGGGCTTTTCTAATATTTTCTCCCTCATGTCATTCCTGCATCACCTCGTTGTTTGAGCATGCCAATTTTCTACCACTTGTACCAATTGGCACATGTCAATCTCTGAGTGGTGCCACATTTCACCTATTTTCAATGAGAGTTTAGGGTTTCTCTAACATAGCTTTAGAAATCTGATTCAGTGCCTGCTTGAATATCGTCACATAATACTCATGGTTTGGATTGATGAGCATGTTCTGAATGGTTGGTTGATTCATAAGAACCACCCATATAGTCATCTTGAGATATTTTAGAAGTTTTCTCAGGTTTCCTTTTTCACCGTTTCTAGTGGGTGGGATGGTGTGGGGTGATCCATCAATACTGGTGCTCTTGTTGTAGGGAATTTGTTTTTGGGGATATAAAGGAGCATTTGATGTAGATATCCCATTGGATGCATTCATAGATGGGCACGAGAGGTCAAGAATTTAAATTAAAAATATGCAACCTCTAGCATGGCAACCTGAAGGCCGCGAGAGACACCGGTTAAAGATTGTTTTGTGCTGGCCTTAATATAGTCGTGATTTCTTTCTATTATCTTAATGCAAATATATAGTCTGGTCTCATTAAAATGAGGATTGTGGTTGTATTTCTCTTTGGTTTTTTCTCTCTTAATGCTCCAGAAGTTGCCAAAAGTTGCAATAGTTGTTTAGTTTGCCTGTTACAACTTAAAAGTGGTTTTTAGCAATGGGAGTCATGTTTTTTAAGGTTCATACTAACATGAAGATCTTGTAATTCTATATTCAGCATAAGAGAAGATGGCCTCTGCTTTGGGCGGTATGACAACAATTGCCACATCTACCTCATTGGGTAACAATGGAAAGGAGAAGAAGTTGGGTGCAATGTTTGATAATTATGGCAGACAATTGTCTTCTCTTTCAGTTTTTTCACCCATTTCCTTTAATCGCTCAAGCAGAAGAGGGACTCTGAGATTACGCGACAGAGAGAAGGTAGTTAATACAAGAGCTATGGAAAAGAAGTTGTACTTCAACAAGGATGGCTCAGTGACAAAAAAATTGCAGGTCAGAGAAAAAATTATGTTTAAAGGAAGGTCACCTGCACGTGAAACTTCACTGCGGTGGATCTTTCCTTGTCCACTTATATTCGATTTTAATGTGCTATTTTAATTTTTCATGGAGGGTTGTTTTGGCATATGGTCTGGCATTCAATTGCACACTTACTGAAAGCATTTTCAATTTGTCTTGCAGGCGGTGTGAACAAATTTGCTGATCTTGTTGGAGTCACCCTTGGGGCGAAGGGAAAAATGTTGTCTTGGAGAGCAAGCATGGTTCTCCGAAAATAGTTAATGATGGTGTGATAGTAGCTAAGGAGGTAATTTGTAGATGTGTGCTCTGGTTTTCTTTTTAATGTTGTATTAGTTCCCCCTCTTAAATGTCTTAGATTTTGTAGGCATAATTTGAAAACTCAAAGGTGAAAGGAAACATATTTGTTACCTAGTGGTCTACTTGGCCTATGGACTAGCCACATTAGAGTAATGCATAAAGCTTTTCACAACAATAAAAGGAAAGGGTTATGGCTGAGTCAAATTTTATTGTTATTGACAGTGTAATGAAATATATCTCAATGCTATGGTTTTGGCCTTTTTATTGGTTGAATTAGAGGACCCAGTTGAAAATATTGGGGCCAAGTTGGTAAGGCAAGCTGTGGCAAAGACAAATGATTTAGCTAGGGATGGAACCAAAACATCTATTGTTCTTGCACATGTTGGAATATTGAAAAATTCCAGAACAATGAATGGAGAATAAATCTCCCTTCCTCTAACACAGAGAAAATAAAAATTTCTTTGATAGGAGACAGAGTTTCAATACTTTGAAAACAAACTTCTATTCCCTTCAATAACTCAAAAAAAAACTATTACACTACTTCCTCACTGAGAGGGATTACAAAATTATGACTGCTACAAAACGCAGTGCATAAAACCAACTCACTGTCTGTTCAAAACAAACATACTCTGTCTCTAAAACACTCTGCTACCAAGATTTTTTGTCCTTTTTATTTTTATATGCCGTAACATATAAAACATATTATAATAAACCCTCTTTTAAAAAAAATAAAATTAAAACTAAATTCTATAAACACCTTTCATTTCGCATATAGATATATATATATATATATATATATATATATATATATATATATATATATATATATATATATATATATATTTATATATATATATATATATATATATATATATATGTTTAAAACATATGTATATATTAAAGCATACATAAAATTAAATTATCAAAACATTAAAGAACCCTTTCCGTCGGACTTCAAAAGTCTGAATAGATTGAATTTCAAACCAAATTCGCGTTCCAAAATGGGATGCTGACGTCTGCTTAATTTTAACTCGAATTTTCAATCCAATGTGCCCTATAAAAAATTTAGGTCCGGTTTTCAGGTTTTCAGATTCCCTTCAATTTCATGCGACCCAATATTAATGCTCCACGTGTCCTCCTTTTGAATTTACAAAACTGTCGGGTAAATTTATGTTTGTTTAATTTCTGGTTGGTGAATTGAGTTAATGCTGGTTGTTGTGTTTAAATACAATCCTGTACAGAAATATGGCTGCGGCCGTCTACAAAAAAAACTTGCAGGAATTTTAAATGCTGAATTAAATTTCTGGATGGCATGCAAGCAACCTCCAAAAAAAAATGTTGCTGCTGCATCCGTCCTTCTGCTGCAGCAGTTGAAGTTAAAATTCAACAGCACGGGGTTTAATAAGTGAGGGTGTAAAGGTAACTTTTTGTCGATAGTACTGGATTAAGATCATCTATTCATTTTTGTAGGGTCTTATGGTGTTTGGTTTTTTAGTTTTGGGTTGGGCTTATTGAATCTAAGATAGTTTTTGAGTGAAAAAATTGCTATCAGGTATTAAAAAATTTTGGTTCTTTTGTCAAAATTTATGAGCTTGTTAGGAAATACAAAACTGACGATGGTTGTATCTTAAATTTGTGGAAAATAATTTGAAATGAAACCTTTTTGTTTAGGTTGTTGCAGCAGGTGCAAACCCCATTCAAATTACTAGGGGCATTGACAAGACAATAAAGGCCCTTGTTTCTGAACTCAAAATTTTGTCAAAGGAGGTAAACGCTTGCCTTTTGAGTAGGCTGGTTTTCCTTTTTGCTGATGGTTTGGTGTATCTAATTGAATTAGTTGCCTAAGGTATTTTGGTTGCAAACTCCTTTTCATTTTTCATACAGTATTGGCCTTGTGGAATACATTTGATTGTGTGGTCTTGTTAGATCTACAACATTTGTAGTTGTTTAGTCTTATGGTCGAGGTGCACTTTTATTATGGAAATAGTTGATGCAATATTGTCATTTAATCCTTACTGCAGGGTAGCATGTTGAGAATTTTCTTGTGAAACATTTGGTATTCAAAATGACACTTGATCCTATATAGCATCATGCACTTGACTTCAAAATTAATATTCAAAGTGTGCCAGACAATTCTTGCAAAATTTCAAATATTTATGTTGTTTTAAACCATTATCTTTTCATGTATTGGATGCTGAAAATGAGAAAAAGACTTTGGTATGAAACCAACTGGTGAATAATTTCCAGCAAAACAACCACTTCCAAGACATGATTTAGAAGTAGAACATATGTACTTATGAAGCATAGAAAGATATCCTTGATGCATTGTCGATGTTTGGCTAGGGTTATTTTTGGAGAAAATAACTCCTTATTCCTAGAATAGTGATCTTCAATACAAGTAAATGCCAGAGAAGAGAGATCATCGTGTGACGCAACAAAACTGAAATTGGACCCCTAAGGAGAGCTGGTGTGTGTACAATCGCTCTGTCAGCATTTTCCCTTGGTTTACCCCGTTCTTTTCCTCCAGCCTGAGTCTTAATTGACTTCTTCTTTCTTTGGGTTTATTTATCAAATTCGTAGAAATTCGTAGAATTTGATAAATAAATACTATCCACAATGGTTGGAATTTAATTTATATTCCCGACTTTATATTATCTCCAAGCCTTATAACCAATGTTTAACTTTCAACACTTTGTATTTATACTCCACGTTTCTTTTTAAATAAATAAGTTGTAATGAACTTTCGGCTCTATATTTCACCACCCAGCCTTACAACAATCACGCTCCAGACTTATGCTAATTATCCGCCAATCGTTTAATTAAACAATTTCATTATACTCCGGCCCTACCTATATATATCAATAACCAATCAAACACTCGTATCGTACCTGGCTATCCTCCGCACACCTTAGTTAACCTCCGGGCAAGTTCAACGTGCGACCACCGTCCGATGGCCCTTCTCCAAATCCACGACTCTTGGCAATTTCGCTCGGCTTCCAACGTCGGGCTTTAACGTGCGATGGCGCGGGTTAAACGGTGGTTTTCCGGGGGTCACTTCGCCACGTGTCGCTTTCCCTATGGAATCGCTCGCGAATAGGAAATACCGCCTACTCCGCAAAAGCGGTGTGATATGGGCAACCCGCTTTTGTGATTCCGCTCGTGGTTTTGGTAGAAGGCTTGACCACGGGTGCAAGTCTGGTTCCGCTATCCTTTTGTTTGTTAACTCATGTCCAATCCTCGGGTCAGGTTCCGAAAGCACAACAATTTTGTCTCTTTATTAAGCGGGATTTTTATATTTGAACAGTTTTCACGACCCCGGTTCTCAATAATTATTTATATAACTTTTCCACATGTTTAGTGTGGTATTCCCATGATTTATTATAAATATGTGTATTATCAAAGAAAACCAACACAAATTTTATAAGATGGGATCAAACAAAATTGTTCTTGAGTCGAGCCCGCCGGACTTCAAATGGCGATAAATCATAATTCAAACCAAATTCGCGTTCCAAAATAGCCTGCTGACGTCGGCCAATTTTGTGACATGAATTTCTTATCAAATTCGCCCTAATATTTTACGGGTCCGGATTTCCACTGCGCGAGCAGCCCAAACAAAGATCCGCTCCAATCAATTTCTGCCATGTGTCCTCAATAAAAACTTGCCCTGCAACCGGCTGCGGGTGCATTCGATGGCGTTTAAGGTGATGGGACATGGATATGGCGATTTCATATCAATCGAACTAACATTTAACGCTGCTCAATTAAATTTTCACATCAAATCTTCATTAATTAATTTTTAACACTGTTCAAGATCGGACCTCCACTCCTCTTAGCGATTCCGCACGCTCCAATTTGATCCGGCCTTCGGCTCTCATTATTAATGATCAGAGATTAATTATGACGGGCGTCCTTTGATTGCATTGCAGACGGGTCGACAAAATGGCGTTTAGCCATGGTTTTTCAGACAAGCCGATTGCTGGATTACACTGCCTGCTAACTGTGACGATAAGGAGAAGTGGCCAGCTGAACTTCTGCCTAGACGTTGCTGCATATTTGCATTTCTCTCGGTTCTGTCTCTGTCTGTCTTCCTCTGTTAATTGCAATTCTGCTTCTTCGTCTCCTCTTGTGCCCACTGCGCCTGAGATTGCACCCATGCCTCGCATGCGTCATAGGATGCGTTGCCGCAGGGGGAGCACTAGACGTCAACCCCGGCGCGCTCCCTCCAGCCCCTCAACAGAGTCGACTTCCGGCCAGTCCAGTGATTATTACTTAGGTTGATATCCAAATACTAGGAGTGGGCGGGGTCAGCTTGTAGCATCTGGCCACCGTATGGATTCCCCTGCTCCTGGCTTCCCCACCGTTAGTTCACCTTCTCCCACGACGCGCACTGCGCAATTTTCCTTTAATTGCTCTCTCAACCGCCCAAGAATCACGGCTTTAGTCACTGTGGTCTTCCGCGAGGAGGCCCAAACGGAGGAAGAATGCACCCGTCCGGCGGGTCTGAGCTCGGAAAAATCTGGCCAGCATTCGGGCCTTCAGGAGGGGAGTCGTGGCATGCATGTGGAGGTAGCACCTAGTGATCCTGGACCTTCCGAAGGATGGTGCCGAATCGTGGAGGAACCACCGGAGGAGTAGTTTGGTTAATTTTTTTTTCTTGCTTAGCAGGCCCACTTAATTGGGCTGCTTTTAGTTTATTTTACAGTGCTGGACCTTTGTAATATTTTTGAATTCTGTAAATTAAACGTTCAAGACTGGTTTCCCCGTATGAGGGCAGTCTTCTTAATTTTTTGATTTTTTGATGACAAATTTGCCATGAGTATGGCCAGGCAATGTTTTTGACTTTGGTGTAATTTTATTCGCAATGTTAATAGATTAAGTTTACTTAGAATTCTCACATGATTAACGTTTTTCTTGATTTGTTCAAGGATTTTGGGTACTTTAATTTGTATTTAGAACAATGGACGTTGGTACTCTATCTGTTGCTTTACTGTTCTACATACTACTATTTCACTTTCTTATAGATGCCTCGGGCATATTTGAATGCTTTCTCAGATTGTCGATAATCTCCATGTGGACCGTTACTGGATTTTATATCATGTCCGTGTATGTGACATGGGGTATTTTTCTATCATTGTCTGGGGTGGGACTTCCACTTTTCTGGATGGATATTTGGGTTCCAATCTTAGGATGTGAAAATGTAATGACTTCATGGACTGTTTTACTTCATACAATATATTCAAAACATCATTTTTTCTCTTGTGAAAAAAAAAATGATTAATGTTTATCACTCTGCCTTCAAAACTAGCGATGCTGGTCTATGTTGCTGGTTTATTGATATGGTCTGATGGTCTTTTATATTTTGGACATATAACACTCCTCACATGATTAGCGTTTTTCTCTGTTGCGGGATTTTGGGTACTTTAATTTGTATTTGGAACAATGGACGTCGGTACTCTATCTGTTGCTTTACTATTCTACATACTGCTATTTCACTTTCTTATAGATGCCTCAGGCATATTTGGATGCTTTCTCAGATTGTCGATAATCTCCATGTGAACCGTTACTGGGTTTTATATCAAGTCCCTGTATGTGACATGGGGTATTTTTCTATCACTGTCTGGGGTGGGACTTCCACTTTTCTGGATGTATATTTGGGTTCCAATCTTGAGATGTGAAAATGTAATGATTTCATGGACTGTTTTACTTCATATAATATATTCAAAACAACGTTTTTTCTCTTGTGAAAAAAAAATGATTAATGTTTATCACTCTGCCTTCAAAACTAGCTATGCTGGTCTATGTTGCTAGTTTATTGATATGGTCTGATGGTCTTTTTATATTTGGACATATCACACTCCTCACATGATTAGCGTTTTTCTCTGTTCAAGGATTTTGGGTACTTTAATTTGTATTTGGAACAATGGACGTCGGTACTCTATCTGTTGCTTTACTATTCTACATACTGCTATTTCACTTTCTTATAGATGCCTCAGGCATATTTGGATGCTTTCTCAGGTTGTCGATAATCTCCATGTGGACCGTTACTGGGTTTTATATCATGTCCCTGTATGTGACATGGGGTATTTTTCTATCATTGTCTGGGGTGGGACTTCCACTTTTCTGGATGGATATTTGGGTTCCAATCTTCGGATGTGAAAATGTAATGACTTCATGGACTGTTTTACTTCATATAATATATTCAAAACAACGTTTTTTCTCTTGTGAAAAAAAAAATGATTAATGTTTATCGCTCTGCCTTCAAAACTAGCGATGCTGGTCTATGTTGCTGGTTTATTGATATGGTCTGATGGTCTTTTTATATTTTGGACATATTCGTTTTTCTCTGTTGCAGGGTTTTGGGTACTTTAATTTGTATTTGGAACAATGGACGTCGGTACTCTATCTGTTGCTTTACTATTCTACATACTGCTATTTCACTTTCATGAATTGTTTTACTTCATATAATATATTCAAAACAGCGTTTTTTCTCTTGTGAAAAAAAAAATGATTAATGTTTATCACTCTGCCTTCAAAACTAGCGATGCTGGTCTATGTTGCTGGTTTATTGATATGGTCTGATGGTCTTTTTATATTTTGGACATATCACACTCCTCACATGATTATGATTAGCGTTTTTCTCTGTTGCGGGGTTTTGGGTACTTTAATTTGTATTTGGAACAATGGACGTCGGTACTCTATCTGTTGCTTTACTATTCTACATACTGCTATTTCACTTTCATGGACTGTTTTACTTCATATAATATATTCAAAACAGCGTTTCTCGTCTTTTAAAGTTTCAATTTTTTTTTTTAAATTGAACCCTCCGTCGGTCTTCCGACGCCCTGTAGACGCCGGAACTGCGACAACATAGAAACGTCGGAAGAGAGACAATATGAAAACGTCGGACCACATTTCGTTGGAATTGTGACAGATTACAAACGTCGGAAGAGCGACGTTCCAAACGTCGGACCACATATCGTTGGCATTGCGACATATTACAGACGTCGGAAGAGCGACGTCCAAAACGTCGGACCACGTTGGGTCGGAATTACGACGGATTTTAGGCGTTGGAAGAGCGACGTTACAAACGTCGAACCACATTTCATCGGAAGTGCGACAGTTTACAAACGTCGGAGGCGCGACGGTTTGTGAGACGTCGGAAGAGTGACGCGTGTTCGAAAGCGACGGAAGAGGTGTCGATAGTGCGACACTTTTTGCGTTCGTCGGAACTGCGACGGCAGGACAAACCACGGTTTTTCCGCCCTCTAACTGTCGCTCTTGCGACGACTATGTGTCGGAATAGCGACGAATTGGCCGTCGGAATTTCCGCCAAATTTTCTAGTGCTAGTCGAGCTGCTCATTCGTATAGCATAGTAGATGATTTGGCGCAGTCTCCTGCTGCCATTTCCACATTGGAACTTCTCCAATCGCGCCCTTCCCAAAAGAAGGCTCTACTATCTGCCATGGTCACTGTAGATCCTGCTGATGACCAAATGATTATTTTTGACACCCATCAATTAGAACATCCTCCTCTTCCTGCTTCCGTAACCTTCCAAATCCCAGTCAAAATATGGAACGCTAATGTTTCTCGGTGTATAATTGATGACGGGGCATCCACCTTTGTGATGTCCGCTTCGGTTTGGAAGAAACTCGGATCTCCTGAGTTGGCCCCTTCCACGATCACCCTTCGATCGTGGGATGGCCATGCCTCCCAGCCCATTGGCCTCTTCCTTAATTGTCCTATCACTCTTGCAGGCAAGACTGTTTGCGTTGACGTCGAAGTCATCGACGCCCCTCTAGATTACAACATTCTCTTGGGGCGAAGCTACACCTATGCCATGTCTGCTGTCCCATCCGGTTTTTCGCAAGATGTCTTTTCCTCACAATGGAAGGATAGTCACCATCGACTAGTTGACATATCATGAGCCAAAGTCTCAGACCTCCCCTGAGACGACCATCTCTTCTTTAGCCAATAAACAAACTGTCGATTCCTTGACCAATGTCTCTCCCGGTGTCTACAAAGACTCCTCTTTGCTTGGAACTTTCCATGGTCTCCCTCCTCCTCATGTCTCTAATCCCAGCTTATCGAATGTTTGCATGATGCAATCGTCTCGGGCTGCCCTTAAGCGGCCCGCTTCGGCTAGTCAGCAACCTCAGCCTCAACCTCGCCCATCGCAACCCGCTCCTAGCCATTCATCTCAGCCAGCCGGACCTCCTCCTTTTAGCCCTCCTCCTACAGCTGGTATCCCTGAACCCCTCTATCCTTCTGGATCGGTTCCCCCAGGCCTCAACCATCTCAGAGCCGTCCCTTCTGGTCATTATCCCACTGGTTAGATACCTTTCCTTTCTCCCCCTCCTCGAGTCTATACGGTCCCCATCATGGCCACCCTCTCTCTCCCCAACCTGACCCTGGGTATACCCGTCTGGTACCTTGACCCTCCAGCCGCTACCCCACCTGGTCACCCCAAACCTTATCTTACTTTAACACCGGTTCAACCGGTCCCCCTCGCTTCCTCCGTTGCCACCATTCCCCCAGCACCTCCCCGAGACTCTACCCCTGTGGTGACAGCTCCAGGAAAGAAAGTCAAAGCTCGCAAGGGGGCATCCAAAGACAAGGCCACCCCGAATGACCCGGCCCCTCCTCCGCCCGCAAAGCCTTGTGCCTTGTGTGATGTCGTCGATCACGCCACCCATGCTTGTCCTGAATTTCCCCATATTCAACCCATGGTTAAAGTCGCATTCCCTGAGTCTACGGTCTCTGAAGCCTCTATTCCTTTCTCATCCGTAACCAAGAACCCCAAGATTATCCGCACCAACAAACCCTGTGCTCTGTGCGGTGTCCATGGCCATTACTCCCACCATTGTCCTCACCTGACACATTACCACGCCTCTTTAGAGGTAGTTCGAGAGTATGAGGTTGAACAAAATCAGTCCACCTCTCCCATACTTATGCATTATGCTTCAGGTCAGCTTGAGGATCCCCCTGCTCCCATTGACATCCCCCCCCCTGATGTCCAGATGACGGAGTCTACTACCACCATTCTCTACCTATCATCCTCTGTGAGACCCTTGGAGAACATTCCCTTTGAATCCTCCCCTATTGTTTTGCTCGATCCCCCTTCAGCGACCACCCTGGGCTCAACATCATTTGACCATTTGTTTATCTGTTCTTCTGTCATTTCCCGTGACGATCCGTATGTGAGCCTTTCTTCCTATACAAATGATTTAGGTAGCTTTTTCACGTCATGTGGTTTCCCTTCCACTTTTCATCCCCTCTTTTCCCGTCAGGATGCCCCCTTGGAAGCCTTTTCCACCCATGACCTCATCCTTCCCACCCATAAACGGGATAACACCACCCGTATCTATCTTGACCTCCGTAGCCCGAGTCCCAGCCATACCTCCTATAGCCCTCATATACCACCATCTAGTTCGTATATGAGTCATAGCTATCCTGCTCATCACACTCCCTCCCGCAGTTGTTGCTCGATGTCTACTATACACTCATGCTGCCATCATTGTTCCTCCTCCTCCCATTTTTTGTCTCATAACACTATTCCACAGGACCTCCCATCCCCACCCTATATCGGTTACGCCGATGGTGCAAGTCGTTACTCTCGGAATCTAGCCTCGGCAGGTTGGTCCATTTTCACCCCCTTGCATGCCCTTGTTCTCTCGAAAGGGGTCTGCATTGGTCCTGCCACCAATAATCAGGCTGAATATGATGCAGTGTGTGGTCTTTTAGTCGATGCCCTCTCTCATCGCATCATCCATCTGCATGTTCATTTAGATTCCCTACTTCTTGTCATGCAAATAAATGGTGTCTATCGTGTGCATAATCCTATCCTCTTTAGACGATATTTACGAGTGAAACTCTTGATACGTGAATTTGAAACCATAACTTTCAACCATGTACCTCGAAAAAAAAATCACTATGTAGATAGCATTGCAAACCATGTTCTAGATTGGCATTTATCACACACATTTTATACAAGAAAATAACATTCATAATCATTAAAACATATGCATATCCATAATATGTGTCGCAAAACATGTGTTTAGAGTCCATCTACTCTGATACATATGACATGCCCATAGCATGTTACAAAAAACTCAAAACTGGGGGCACCACCTGTCCCTACATACACACTAGGGGGCACCACCTGTCCCACACCTAATCACTATCTGGCGGAACCCGAGCCAATGGCTCTGCTCCTACAACCTGTAGATCACGTATCCCCTGACCGGCCATAGCCATGCGTCGCATGACACCTCGCCATTCCGACGGTAGACCAATACATGGCTCTATGTACTGGTCGTCTAAGTCTTGCCACCCGCGCTCTGAAACACCAGTCAGCAACCTCTCGCATCTACGGCAGATGTCCTCCAGGAGGGCGGTCGCATCCTCATTATGCGCCGCTCTCGATCCACTCGGGCCTGCAGCTCCTGATGCTGCCAGTCATCCCATATATCCGGTCGGTTTTACCGGAGCTATATCTGCATACCAAAAGTACATGAATCAGTACCCTATCTACTATTCAATAACTTTAACATGCCCAAAAAATAGTAGTCACTTCTCACTTAACATCGGGTCCCCATACTCGACCAGGCGGAAGTGGTAGGTCTGGATCCCCACAATAACTCATCCCACTATAGGGATAGTCGTCTATGTATAACGGCATCTGATCCCAATGGGCAAAGAACTCAGGTCAAAACACCCGTCCGACCACCCCTCCTCCTCCTCTACACAGTAGTCGCCCCCACCGGCGCATCTTGGGCTCTCTCGGGCCCCCATCTGGGAGCTTTATACGAGGTCGTAAGGTCGGGATCTTCTCAAAAAAGAAGGAGCACAATAAAGTCCCATACAAGCAATCGTGGTTCACTTGCCACTTGCAAAGTGAAAGTTGTCGTTTTAACGACACCAACATCATTTGGGCCCACCCATAGTAGGTCCCACTCAACACACTCTCCACAATCATCATCTGCCCCCCAGTGATGTGATGGAGCGCCTGGTTTCCCAGGATCCACAGCACCGCTGCGGCCACTGCACGAGTCTCTAATCTCTCTAGGTCCCCGATCGGTATCCAAGTCCCTTTGACTTGGAGACCCGGTCGACAATGTCGCTCCACAAACTCCATGATGTTCCGCCCCCGCGGTAACACTGGCTACGTATTTCCCACCATCCCAAGTGGCAGGAGACCAGTCAGGAAATACAGATCCTGGACTGTCAATTCGATCCTGTGCCCCTGCACTACAAAGACCTCATGGTCTGGATCCCAATAACTGACAATCCGGGCCAACAAGGGCTCCCCAGCTCTCATCAAAGGGTTCTCCAAAAACTTCAACACCCCAAATATGGCCAATACATGACAGACACCCTGATATGCCTAGATCTCTGACCGTAATGTACCCAGGTCTCTCTCTCTCCAGTTGACCCGTATATCTGCCATATCTGCACAAACACATCATATTTGTTAGTATACAGATAGGAAACACTATAACCAATCACAAAAACCCAAATCTCCGCCCTAAAACAGCACTGAAATCTCCTTCATCCTCCAGGTCGCAGTTTTTGGCTCAAAACCTGCTTCCCAGGTCGCAGTTTTTGGCCCAAATAGTGCGACCTAGCCGTAGAAGTGAAAGAGGGTTTGTGCCTGAGATTCTGGGCCCTAATCTGAACTTTCAATCCATCAAAATGAAAGAGTAAGGTTAGGCCTCTTACCTGAAACTGACGGATCTCGATTCCAACGGTTGGTTTTTCCGCTATGCTCGCCGCAAGATTTAGGGCCTTCTCTCCTCTCTACATTCACCATAGCAACACTAGCAAATAAGTGAATTTGGAGGGAAAACTGCCGTATTAAAAGAGAACCCTTGTTTTTTCTTTCGCCTTCTGCGACCACACCGTAGCTCCGTTTGACAAACCATCTGAACCATTGGAAAGTTCTCACCGAGCCCTCAAATGGGTATCTGTTAGTTTTTTGTGATTTGATACTTCACCAGGACACATTTTGTCTAAGATAGGTCACCTCACCTCCCCCCAAAATCGAATTTCCTCACTTACAACACTTGTACTTGGGGCACCACTTTGCCTCCCTACTTGTCTTTGTTCGTGTCGATTTTCGTCATGAGAAACCATCTTGTACTCATGTTTTCATGGTCCCCCATGGGACCTTTTTTGTGTGCAGCACCATCGAGTTGCCCTTGTTTAGAGCATCCAAGTTGAGTCATCATCACATTCATGGAGTCTATCCCGAGTCCCTTTGTACCCCGCTATAGTCCTCCATCCTTCATTGCTTGGTCTCTCTCTTGTGTCACACATTATGGCCGTCAGTCCCACTGTCCCCTATCCCTTATGATACTGTGTCAGTCGTTGCCATGTCATTCATGCCCTTTATGCTCTAGCAAGGGAACTCATCCATTCGCTACTCAGTCCCCTCCATTCCATCATCATCATTGGTATTAGTCTGTCCGTCGCTCTACTATTTTCTCTCGTGCCTTATTTGAGGATCTCTCATTGCCTCACCTATGGCGGACCTCCTTCTGTCGACATCAGCTCCTTCATTCCAGAAGACAGGTCTAGAGGGCAGTGTACCTTGGTTCCAGCTTCCACTTTTGTTCGGTCCCTCGGATCAGGCAAAGGGATCTCTCATTTCCCTTTGACACTACTGTTTCTCCACTCCAGCTCCTTTCAGCATGATCGAGATCCGTATGCTTGATGGTTCAGTGATGCAACAGTAGCTTTTGGTGATTCCAGGGTGTGTGTGAGATGTCTCAGCCCTCATGAGGGGGTGGCCCTGCAGGTAGCCCCCCACATGCCCGGATGACCTCTTCATTGCAGCCCTCGATGCAGCTCCATATATTTGATGATGTCGGCCTTAGCCGCTTGCAGCGCCTCTTTGATTTGCATGTATCAATCAGATTTTGTGAGCCCTTCCCCGCTTATAGGGGGCATTTGGGTTGTATTTGTATCTCATGTACTCAGATATTATTGTATAAGTCCTGGCTGTTATCCCAGGCACAGCATGTATATGGGATCCCTCATTGTATTTTTATCTGGCTCATGTTTATGTCGGCTGTACTTTATGGTTCAGTCCCTTGTTTGCTGAACACACTATTATTTTGTACTTTGTCTCGGCGGGCATAGGTATGCCTCCCCCGCCGCCTTTAGCACAGGTACCCTCTCATAAAAAGAGACTTGTTGCACCTGCAAGTCTCGTCTCCTCCGGGTCTAGTTTTTCAGCACATTAGTCTACCTTACATTTCTCTCTCTGACTTCCCTTTTTGATGCCTGGTGATTGAGTTCTTACAACGTACTTCGGTCATATGATTTGCTCCTAACACTTGCATGCTGGGGGGAAATTTGTTACAACATTTTTTGGTCATCTAACCTACTATCATTAGATGGACCCAAGTACACCATGTAAGACCAATTTTACCCTAAGTAAAATTTCTTTCACTATGTAAAATAACTTAATAAAACACATTTATTAGGTTGTTTATGGTCTAAACAGGAAACCCCAAAAGAAAATATTAAACAAACCTATATTTGTTTGATTTTCCTCAAGGAATAATTAATTAAACAATAATTCAATTATTATTCCTGGTCATGTTTAACCCAAAACAAAGAAATTAATTAGATAAATCTTTATTTATCTTATTATTTTCTAGGAATAATTTAATTCCTTGTTAAATATGACTAAATCACCCATAAATAATTAAATAAATCATTATTTATTTGATTATGTTTCAACCACTTCCTCAAAATGATAAATAAATCATTTATTTATTTATTATTCACAAATAAAGGGATTTGACCCCAGTCAAATGCTTTTTCCCTCCAACAAATATAATAAAATATTCCATAAAAGGTGGATCTAGATTTGGTTAATGTTATTTTAATCATGCACCAAGATCTAGAATGACCCAATATTTTGTTATAAATAGGAGGGTTTCTCCTACCATTATTCACCTTTTTTTTCCTATTAGATCACTTTGGATCTATACTCTTGGTCTGAATTTGAGCCATTATCATTTTCAAATTTTCCATTTTTTGCTATGTGAGCTCCCTTTGAGTTCTATCTTTGTCTGGGTTTTCTACACCAACAAGAGAGAGAAATACTAGATCTGAAGTACTGAGGACTTCCAAGAACCCATCCCATTGAGGAGAATTGGAAACACCTTCTTTTTTTCCTCCCAGGTGCCCTTAATACAAAAAATTCTTTCAAAAATATTGTTCTTGTCTTGTCTATTAGATGTATGGAGCAAAACCTTACTTTTACTGCTTAATGTCTCTTTATGCATAGATCTAGATTTTTGCAGCATTTTTCTTGATCAACTAACTGCAGATCTGAAGATATTGGCAGCCATATTTGATGTTAGAGCTATGGGTTATGCGTAGCTAAAGAGGTATTTTTTCGTACACTTCGACAAAAGATTCATACTAACAAATTTGCCCGAAGGAAACTAAAGATTGCCCAAGAAAAGCTCAAAACTGCCCAAAGGAGGTGCCCAGTGAAAAAAGGGGGAAAATACATATCTAGGCTTGGAATCTTGGATTCAGCTTCCTTGCATGCTTCTAGAAACCCATAAGGGGTTTGATCACCAAAATTGAGCAATTTTTGACATGATCTTGTTTTTTGTGATTTTTAGGCCTAATTGCACATTTTTCTAGGCACTTCCATGTTTTCTAGGAGCATCCTCAGCTCATGAAAGTTATTTTTTTGGATGTATTAAATTTTTGGGCATCTACTCACAAATGTTCAGATCAAAAGAAGGTGTTTTGGTCCCCCAAAGAGGCAAAAAACAGTAAAATTTTACCTTTCTGCCTCAAATATCAGCAGGTGAGACCCTCCTGGGTTTTTTCGATCAATTTAATTTTTGGTAGACTTTTCAACATCAGTTTGGAAAAAATAAAGTATTTCTAGAAAATAGACATCCAGGTCTTTCCAACGAGCCATCGCGGGCCTCGTTTCGACATCGAAAAGTCCCTCAAACGTCCTCTGTAATATAGACTTTTGTTTGCTGCTACGCTCCTGTAGAATTTTGCTAAAATGCATTTTTCTGAAGATGACTGGAAAAATGTGCGTTAGGCAAGTTTTCCTCTTGTGTCAAGCCTAAAAAGTGATTCCTTTTTCTATTTTAGTCCGAAAAGATATTTTTAGAGGATATTTTTTGCCTTGGACCTTGTAAGGCCTCAAGGACAGTTTTAGATATTTGTTTTTGGCCAATGGCCTTCTAGTTGCTCTAGGTGGGTTTCCTCCTCTTGGGACTATATAATCAAAGAGGATCCATTGTAACCAAAGGCTGAACTTGAGTTATAGAGAGAAATACATAGCACTATGAGCTTTGAAGAAATACTTTTTTTATGAAGTGGATGATCTCTTGCTTGGCTTGATGGTGGAGGAGCATTGTGTGTAGGATTCCATGGCTTGGTGAATGGTATTGTGTTTCTTATTTGTTATGTTTTCTTAGTTTCTCATACATGTTTTCATACTTCTTGCTTGTTGTAGTTCAGTAAAGAATAAGTTTGAGATATGCCCATGGAGGCACCTCAAATTTCATGATTCATTGCAGCTTAAATGTTTTCATCTTTCTTGGTCATGTCAAAGAATTCTTAATTGCTCTTTGGTTCCCTAAGAACTTGTTATCAGTTTCATTAATGGTTATTATGTATGATGTCTAGTATGATTCACGGTACGCCCTGCATACTCATAGCTAATCAAAACTCCATTTTTGAATTCTCTCTTCGAATTATTGGTTGTTTTAGTTAAGTCAAAGAGGTATTGTTTCGATCTTGGCATTTGTCCATGCTTTGCAGTCTTATTTCAAAGTTTCCCGATAGCTCAAGATATGATGTTTAGGATTTCCCTCTTCATAGATTGAGTTGTTTGTTTATCTGATTTGTTTTCCTAAAAGTCTAAAGGTGATTTTCCCAAATTTAGAGGGTCTTATACTTCTATGTATCACTGGATTGTTTATTTTCTGCATTTATTGGTTTGAGTTTCATTCATAGAGATTAATGGTTAGCCTTAACTCATGAATGCTTTCTATTTAACTATTTATGCTTAAAATCTCTTTGTCTTTCACAAACTTAATGTTCACCTCATTTCATTTTCACCTAAAGAATGCATTTATCTCGACCAAATCGGCCTTGCAGTAATACCTTGTCCATCATTAAGACAATCTTGACCTTATCTGACCCCATAGCCCAATTGATTTGAAGAACTCCATATCTATTTGTTCTTTTAATAAGTTCCCCTAAAAAAACTCAAAAAAAACCAAAAAATACTTAACAACTAGCCTAAAATCAAATATACAAAAGCAAACAAGTTTACATCCTTTGCATAATAGAGAGAGCCTTCTCTGAGTCCAGGAAGGCTAGGTCCTAGGGCTCCAAAGCTTGGTTTGATGTTACCCTGTCATTTGATCTACCAATATACCAAATTACGAGACTCCAACAGATTCCATTTATGTTGTTGTAGATAGATTTTCTAAAATGGCTCATTTTATTGCATGCAAGAAAACAAGTGATGCAACGCATATTGCTAATCTATTTTTTTTAGAAGTTGTAAGATTGCATGGATTACCTATAAGAATTATGTCTGATAGGGATACCAAATTTGTGGGAAATTTTTGGAGAACTCTGTCGAAGAAACTAGGTACCGACCTTAGTTTCAAGTCAGCATATCATCATCAGACAGATGGACACACCGAGGTCTTGAATAAAATTCTGGGAAACATATTAAGAGGCTTGGTGTATAAAAATCCTAAACAATGGGATTTAGCCCTTACTCAGGTTGAGTTTGCTTACAACGACACTCCAAATCAAAGTACTGATATGAGTCCAAGAGGTGTATATGAACTTAGAGATCTATGAAAACAGGAGATAAGAAGCGCAAAGGCTAAAGAATTTGCAGAACAGATGCAAGAACTACAGGAAGACGTCAAAAGCAGATTGCAGGAAAGAAGTAGCAAATACAAGCAAAGAGCAGATGTGAGGAGGCCAAAAAAAGAATTCCAAGTGGGTGATTTGGTTATGGTATATTTAAGAAAAGAAATATTTCCTGTTAAAAGTTATAACAAATTAAAACTGAAGAAGATAGTGCCATGTAAAATTGTAAGAAAATTTTCTTCAAATGTATATGAAGTTAAATTGCCAACAGGAATTGGCATTTCGCCAATCTTTCATATTTGTATCTATACCGGGAACCCGAAGAAGAACCACAAGGGGACTCCACAGTAGAAGAAATCCCAATAGTAAATTAGGAAGATCAGATGCCCAAAATAGGAAAGAGGGAAGTCGAAGCCATTCTGGAGAAGAGAGTGTCAAAGATAACTAGGAGCCAAACCTATTATCAATATTTATTCAAATGGAAAGGACAACCAGTGGAAGACGCCAGTTGGATGACTGCATCAGAGCTACAAAAGTTGGGAGTCAATTCCGAAGCATCACAAGATCAGTTTTCTTCCCTGGGAGTCTGATGCAGGAGCATCGAGAACCTAGCTAGCAATGTGATATTTTAATCACATGTTGTGGCTAATCCAAAACAATAAACATTAATAGTAGTATATTTATTTATTTTATCATTATTGTTATTTATTTATGAAGATTGTTATTTTGTTTTTATGTTTAAATAAATTAGGAATAAAATTAGTAGTTGGTTTCTTTCCCTGCATGGATATAGAGCCAACATAAGGATAAGCACTTGAAAATAGGGAGGTAGTGATTTGTTAAGGAAATTCGAGAAGAAACCTATTCTAAGAAGCACAATTTAATATTTCAAGTATAAATAATAGGGAGGTAGAGGAGAAACACGAAGTGTGCCAGTGTGAAGACTGTAAACACAAAGGGCAACTCAAGTTATATTTTCCTTGTGAATCAATATATCTATGTTTTCTGAAATCCTATGTTTTCATTTTGTTTCTGTTTCACTTTGTATCTGTATATTAATATAGAAATTGCAGGAAGATGAATTCCCCTAGAGTCTACATTGTTGGTGAAGTTGAATTGGCCAATGTATGAGAAAAATCGATGTTGTGTAATGAAATAAAAGGATGGCATTCGAAACAAAACGAATGGATTAAAGGTGCAACACTTTTGGTTATGAAGCTGGATCGAAATTTTGAACGCAGTATTAATATCTGCAAAACTGTGTTAGTCCGTTAAGTTAGTGTTGGCAGTGTCCAGTGGATTGATTGTGATGCAGAACTAGCGACAAACGCTTCCAGAAAATGCAGCATGAATGGTTTCGAACACATTAATATTCATATATACAGACATCTTCATTGGGTTAGTGTCCCATCTTCAGCAACAACTACGTTTTTTTTATTTGTGGACTGCATAAACATTAAACCAATTCGAAAATTGTTGACTGGCATATTTTCTTGGCTTTGTCATTGAGTTATAACTGTGTTGGTTTATTTATGCATGGGTTCAAACATAATATTACAGATTGCATTGAGTTTTGTTTGGTTCTAAAAACAACCTGGAAAAGAAATGAATCCATACTTGCAAAACAACGTATTTGATATTGTTATATGTATAACGATGGTCTTGAAAGAATTATGTCCATATTTGTGCAATGAAGTTTACATACAAGCTCAAATAAGCCTGATTTTTATCTGTGGAAATTGGGATTGCCATTAAGTGGAAAGTAATGAATTGTCTACACCATTTTAAACAGTAAGCCTGGGTCTTAGTCAAGTTGCGTATTCAACTAAAGTAAAAGAAAAGTGGGAATAGTGTTTTCCTACATCAGAGAATGCAATATTTGAATAATGACGGAAAAAAATAACCAGTACACAATATATTTTGGGTTGTGGCATATCCAGACATATGACCACCACACGCTCCAGAGTGGCAGTCATTCAAAACTTTTTCAGCCTCTTCATGAGTTAAACATCGTCGAAATATAGAATCCGCACCACGACGATAAAGTGTGTCTCCAACAATATTGTATTGCTGAGATTGGTAACGAATCTTTCGTCGATTTAAACTTGAGAGTTTATGCTGAAAGGTTTGGGTTTGGAGATAAATGATGATATCTCCATACCATGGATCTAATGTACTGATAAGAAACATATATTCATCAGCAATTGGATGCTCTACCACAGTTTCTATTTCAATATTTGGGAAGTCAAACATAAGTTTGGCGAACACCAGTGATTTCTTTGATTTGGATTTTTCAAATTCTAAATCAAACTCCTGAAGGATAACAATCCATATATATTTTTTTCCCCCGAGTAATTTTTCAGTCAAAATGTATATCATTGGGTTGCAATTAGAGATCACAGTTGTTTTTCGTAACAATATGTAATGACGGAATCTTTGGACAGCTTGAACTATTGCCAAGGCTAATTTCTCCACATGCGAATATTTAATTTCAGTCGGATTGAGATTCCGACTGAGATAGTAAATCACATGCATATTTTGGAATTCATCCTCTTGAAATAATACCATTCCAATGGTGGAATCAGAAGCTGCTAGGTATACAAATTAATCTCGGCTATAATTTGGTGGATGCAATAATGGTGCATGGGTCAACACGTGTTTCAAAGCATCAAAATATCGATTAGCGATCTCATCCCAAATAAAAGGAACATTCTATTTCAACAACCTGGTAAAACCTTTTGCTAACTCAACATAGTTCTGGATAAATCTACACTGAAAGTTTGCTTTCCCTTGCAAACTTTGGAGTTGGCGAAGTGTGGAAGCAGGAGGTAAATTAATAATAGCCTCAACCTTCAATGGGTTGACAGAAATGCCTTTTGAAACAAGAGATCCCAAAAATATATCAGATTGCACACAAAAAACACATTTGTGGGGATTCAATCGAAAATTATAATGCCTACATCTCATAAAAATTTCTCTTAAATGAGTAGGATGATCTTCCCTGTGCAATGAATGAGCATGTAAATCATCTAGATAAGGCTGCAAAATGTGTTTAATGTCATGAAAAGCATAAGACATTGCCCTTTGAAAATTTTCACCAGTATTTTTTAATCCGAAGGGTTGTTTACAATAAGCAAAAGTTCCCCAAGGACAAATGAATGTTGTTTTTGGTTGATCAGTAGGGAGTATGTTTATTTTATTGTACCCAGAAAATCCATCCATAAATGAGTACATTTCATTTCCGGCACAATAATCAATTATTTGATCGATATAGGGAGTTGGATAATTGTCTTTTGGATAGGATTTGTTAATATCCCTATAGTCGACACATACTTGTATAGTTCCTCGTTTTTTAGTAACATGAACGATATTAGATACCCAATCCGTTAAAGGAATTGGATAAATAAAACCTACTTTTAGTAATTTCTCAACTTCAGCTTTAATAGCAGCAGCTTTTTGTGGATGTATTGGACGTAATCTTTGCCTGATAGGTTTAGCATCCAAGTAAGTTTTTATTTCATGAACGATAATCTTGGGATCAATTCCTGGAATTTCTTAATAAGACTAGGAAAATATGTCATGAAATTCTTGAAATAGGGCTTTATATGTAGTAATTTCATCTAACGTACAAGAAGCACCTATATGAATGTTTTCAATAACTCCTAGTTTAACTGATATTTCAATGGGAACCGACGAAGAAATATTTCCCAAATTGATTTTAGAATCCGAATTTGTAATCGATATTGGACTCTAGGGTTCTTTGACATAGTCAATTGTAAAAATAGATGAAAAATTATTTTCAAATCTATCAAGCTTAGTTAAAAATGATGACCTATAATGAAGATCATCCCATGGTAATTCATCTATAGACAAGAATTCACAAATTCTTTCATCAGTATGAAACACTTGTTGAAGAGGATCAGGAATTGATGTTGTAGCTGAGCTTGATGGTGAAAATGATTTCTTAGTGATCACATTCATTGGATCAGAAACAGTTGAAGAAGGATTGGAAAATTACTGTACTGCTTGATACGCTATCTCAAAAGGACTCAAAGGCATCTCACCATTGAAAGAATCTAGTTCTAACTCTAAAGGCACTATCCAAGGGTCATCAAATGGAATAGTGCTTGATGTAATCATATTGATATTAACAATAGTACATGGTACATTAGGTGGAGGCATAGAAAAATTTCCCATTAAGGCATAATATTTGATTAAACCTATTCCAACATCCTCATAAGTGATAGTCGATTTTCCAACATGTTGAATACTACCGTAGAAGCTGGGTCAGACGAATAATATGAGAGTTGATCGATTTTCACAATATTTCATTGATGAGGAAACATGATTAATCAAAATACTGATGACACGACAATATTCATAGCATAAGACCAACTTTGACCTAGAAGAAGGTTGTAATCTAGAGGGGCATCAACGACTTCCACATCTAAATTAACAGTTTTACCTTCAAACTCTATAGGTAGATCCTGCAAAATTCCATATGGATGGAATCCTCTTCCGTAAAAAGCTTTGAGAATTTTCGGAGATTGGTTAAGTGTCGGAGAACCAAGTGATTTCGAACATTTTAATGACATAATACACATAGATTCTCCCTCATCAATTACAATATGAAAGCAATGCCTATTTTTGACTAGTACTGGAATCTGAAAAGCCATTTGATGAGGGAGTCATGGCATAAAATTTTCTAAATCAAAGACCATGAGGTTCGAATCTTGAAGATCTACAACTCTAATAGCTGATAAGAGTAATTTCCTTGGTGTCGGACATGATTGCAACACCTCTAAGGCTGAAATTGCTGAAGGAGATATTGATAAATCCTCAACAATGTTGTAGTCATGAGCAGCTCTCGCATGTGGATTGAAAGCTGATTTCCAAAGTACAACTTTAGCAGGAAGTTTAATTACTAGATCAGGATTGGGTTTCTCGATATGAAGTGGATCAGAAACCAGAGGAGATGTAGCTGGTATTGAATTAGAATTTTCTACTTCTTTACAAGTAACAGGATTTTTACTTCCATTGTTTTGCGATCGAGTCGCAACCATTACTTGAGACATCATCAAAATATCTATTGATGTATTAGAAGAAGATCCAATCATTTTACTATCTTGAACAAGAAAAGGATCCTTCAAGACAGTGGGCGTAGGTGAACCTTTGACAAAATTAGACACCTCAGACCTATGCAGGCATTCCTTGGTGAAATGATCCTCATCACAGATAAGACAAGGATAACGAGGTTTTCGTTTATCATCAGACGATTCATTTTTCTTAGTTTTTTCTTTGGGAGATGAAGTCTGTTTACTTTTATTCTTCCCTTTTTTCTTATTGCCAGATTTAGACTTAGTTGTAGAGGAATATACAATGTGAATGTCGGCAGAAGTTTCGAGGGAAGAATCTCCTTTTGGTGAATCAGGTAAAGTTATTATAGGAGAAGTAATCTTGGAAGATTTATTCTTAGTCTTATTAGTACTAACTAAACTAATTACACCATCAGCAACATGAGAGCCCGAGGGAGTTGCTATTATCTAACCAGGACGTGGTAAATCTAGAATTTTCTCGTACAAAGTACCTGACTATGTATATACTAGGTCAAGGTATTGAGCTTGAGCAATGAATTTTTCTTCTGTAACAACTCCTCCTTTAGCTACATCTTCAGTAATTTTTGGTAGTAATGATTTTATAAACAATTCTGCCAAAATCTGATCTGAAATAAAAAATTTCACCAAACATCTTCTACGTCTCCATTCATGTATGTGATCTGATATGTACGTAGGCGTAGATTATTTTAGTAAAGTTAATAATTATGTGCCATTGTCGTGTCTGAGTGGTAACTGAAAATGAGTTAAGAAGGCAGCTGCTAAGGCATTGAAATTGTTAAATGAGCCACGTGGTAATTCAATATACCATTTGGCTGCTAATCCTATCAGCATTCTCTGAAAAAGTCTTAATCAAATCAAATCTTCAATAAAAGAGTTGGATGCACACCATAGGTGATAAGTCATGACAAGGTTAGAAGGTTCCTCTCCTGATTTACCTTCAAATTTCGGGATATCATTGGGAAACTTATTTGGCATTGGCAGCCAATAAAGAAGATAACATATTGGATCTTTTGTAAGTCGCAATAAATCAGGTAAATCCAAAGTTTCTATGAATGGAAACTGATGGTTAGGGTCATGTTCATGAAATTGATAACCTTATGGAACTATACCAGTTCCAAGAGGAGGATATCCAGGATATCTTGGAATAGCTTGTGCATTTGGAATCGATATGCCCCCTGGATAACCAGGATTAACCGGCCCATATTGGGGTTGAGTAGGTATCTGATACGTGTACCCAGGGTATGGTTGATGCTGATACACTGGATTTTGTGCTATAGGTTCATATTGATATGACCCTTGGTACGGTTAGTTTGTTATAACTATAGCTGTACCAGGCTGACCTGCAGACATCTGAACAGTATTTTGGAGTGTAGGTCCAGACTGTGGGGCAGAAACCTAAGGAATCGGTACTTATACCTAAGGAGCTGTAGAAATATGAGCTATAGATACTATAGGAATAAGTGTGGTAGCTTGAACAGAAGTTGGCACAATAGTTTGGGTTGGAGTTCTAGGTGTACTTGGACCAAGCTGCTAAATTGTACCGGATGCAGGTACCTGAAAAATAGGTTGAACAGGTTGGACAGGTTGTTGGATGTGAGTATAACTAATCAGTTTTCTAGGTTGATAATAAGGTGCTTGCATATTAGGTTTCAAATTATGTTGAACTTGGGATGGATCCCACACTGTATTAGCTCTAGGATACGAAGGTCCCATTGAAGGTTGTGGATAGGAAGGACCATAAAAAAGTTGATAATTTGGAACATATGTTGGATAATTAACTGGATAATTCCTACCTCCATGAAACAATTGTTGTTCCGGGTAGAACTGCTACCCTAAAGGAGGTTGTGGACCCTGAGTTGGATACTGACCTTGAGGTTGATATTGACCCTGAGGTATGTACTGACCTTGAGGTATGTATTTACCTTGAGGTCGATATTGACCCTGAGGCATGTATTGACCTTGAGATTTCCCCCCAGGCTATAAATTACTACCTTGAGGATCAGGGTTTGGAATGTTTCCAGACATCATATAAATATTTTCCGCATTTACAGTTTCAGTATTTGATTCATTTGGACCAGATGATGCTATATGTTTGTCAGGATAAGAAGATGCACCTGAGAAAGTACTAGAAAGGGACTGGTATCCTGCAAGGATAGACAGACCACCATATAGATATGTTTATGGGGCTGCAAAAAACATCGATGACTCAACAAACATGATTAATGGAGGTCTGTAACCTCTCGGTATAGCGTAAAAGGGAATTTGGGGTGGAAAATAGTTTAGACCAGTATTATGTAGAAAGTCTGCCAACTGAGAATACTAAGGCTTTGGTTTGAAAGGACTATAATAAATTGATTCAATTCTCCTGGGATCTAGAGTTTCCTGAGTTGAAGGAAGAACAACTTCTTCTTCAGTGTCAACAACTTCTTCAATAATAATGAGACCAGGAGGACGATTTTCTGTGATCCGACACTTCACTCTAGATGAATCAGGATGATCAGGGGTTGGATCAAGGAATGAATAATTAATCTCAGATATAACTATTAATTTCTCTGGTTTAGAAACTTCAATTTACGAATCTGATAATTCACTAGTTGTAGAAAAAATTTCAACGAGTTTGGAAATTGAAATTCTATGTGGAGTACTCTCTGCAGTATGAGGTTGATCTACTTCGTATTTAGAATGAAAAATTATAGATGTTTCTTCATGTTCAGTGGATCCCATTCCTGATGTCTGTTCTTTTTCAGATTTAAGTCTTTCTAACTAGCTTGGTGTGTACTCAAGGGTTTTCCCCTGCATTCGATTCTCTAGGTAATTCAGCCACGATTAAAACTTTTCACACACGAAATCAAAGAAAATTTCAACAAAATATCCTAAAGTCTCTAAGGAAACAACCAAATGGATCACATGCCTAGAAAATATAAGAGATCAAACCACACACAAACAGTTGATTCCCACACTAAAATCACTAGTTGGTGATGAAATCCAACATCGTAGAATTTTAATGCAGAAATGGTGGTTGGAACAATTACCCCAACAACCTGCTTAATGAAATAGACCAGTGAAATTTTCTCCATGTAAACCATCTCGAGTGAAGAGAACCCTCCAGAGATTCCAAGTGAGTGTAGTTGATGTTTGTTCCAGGTACAGTGGGACCTCCCCTCCACCATCACCTTGGGAAAGAATCCTAAAGTTTATAGCCACTATGGTCACCAATTGGAACAAATATACCTAGGGGAACAGTCTATGATCCAGTATACATGCAAGGGCAGAGTAACTAGCTCAATCCCCTTGAAGGATCCTTGACATAATCCAAGGTTTACCAACAAGTGACCCTAGGCTCCTCGACAATGGTCTATCCGAGGTTTACCATTTTTAATACGTGCACATCTTTTATCTTTCCTAATGAGATAGGTATGATTACCTTATTGGTTCGGACACGATCTCGTGCTTAAATCTTTTAAGAAGAGATTCCTAGAGCGTACATGTTATAATTGGATTTTCCTACCGCAAGATTTACTACTTGTTTGTTTGAACTGCCTTGGAATGTTAAATACAACCTATTCCAAGACACTAGCCTGAGCTATGTTGGTGGAAAAGATCCCTAGAAAACACAAAAATTATAGATTTATTTTAATTAAGCATTACTTTTAGTTTGGTTGTTTATTAGGTCAAAAGGTATGGAAGTGAAACTTCGATGATGTTTAATGACCCAACTCAAAAATAAGATAAAATGCATCTATATGAAAAGCAACTCATTTCTTTTCAATGAAACCTATTTAGAGGAAGGATTTGAGAGATGACAATAACTTTCAAAACATCAATTCTTTCTTTGATAAACAAGAAAATTTGAAAAGAAGACAATTTCTTGAGAACTCAACTTCACAAAAAAAATATCACTTGTTCAAAATGAAATTCCTTATATCATTCAAATTAGAAACTAGAATCAAACTTCTTCCAAAATAAAACTAAAACTCTTAAAAACACAAAATTCAAAACCAAAAGAACCCTCTAATTTTGAACTCTATCTAAATGCTTTTTAGGATGTTTATGCTTAGTTTGTAATCTAACCAATAACTTTATGCTTATCTCATCAAAAAATAAAAAACATCCAATAATGGTTCTTAAGTGAAATTCATACCTTATCAAGCTAAAAGGTTTTCTAAATTTGCAAATGAAAATAAAATCTAATTTTCATAAAAGAAGGATTCACATCAAGTTCAATGGCTCAACAAGAAAACGATGACATACCAATTAGCCAAGGTATATAAAGGTTTCTGATTTAGAGCAACAAGAAAACAGGGCAAACACTCACTCATAAAATGCAAATCAGTTGAAAAGATCACTTCAAACCAAGAAGTTGCTAAAAGAAACTCACACAGAAGAATTTTGACAGTTAAGACAATTTGGGGTAATTACAGGGAATGAAGTAATTACACTCCTGAAAACATAATTTTTATTTTTTCAAAATTTTCCAGAAGTCTGTAGTTTTTAATGGAACAAGGTGCGGTACCGCACTGTTTTTCACTAAAATCTGCGGAGTCTACCGCTCTGTTTTTAAATAAAAAGTGCAGAAGCCAGGAAAAACACAGAAAATAAAAATACAAATTTATGGTATAGGATTCTAATGAGTTATTTACCCAACCCAGTTTTGGACTAATCAAAATCAAAGAATTTATCCAAAAGTCAAACCAAAAATTAAAAAATAAAACTAAGTTCAAGAAGTCCCTAGTCGAGTCGCCATTTTGTTATGCGGATAAAATCCTTCTTGTGGACAAGAACGACCTCCCTAGTATCCTAAGGATATCTAGAAACAAACAACCAAATGCAAACCATTTTCTCTAGACTATTGTGATTCAAAATTATTAATTAACTAAGTAAGAGGAGATACTCCTACCTAAAGTCCAATGCTTGCTGTAATCTTCAATCCAGTCGCTCCAAAAGAGGTCAATTCAGCATGTAAGAGCTGCATTCAAAGACAAGAAAAAGAATTAAAAGAACCTACAAGATACAATAGAAACACTAATCTATCTCAGTGATCAAGGAATCCAAGAATTAAATTACTCAAATAGATACATGAACAACTTAATGAGAAAATAGAATCCATTTGTATTAACTTGTATGATAAGAAGTAACCTTACAACCTTTTCACCTTGATGTCATACAGGTTCTTCCGAGGTCCTGAACAGTCTTTTTCCTTCGAAATGACAAGCCTTCCCCTCTCTGAACTAGAATGAAACTATGGATATAAGTATGTGATCGTTCTCATACCAATGATGCCAAGTATAGAGAGTATAATTTCTTTGGCAATTCTCTTCTATATGTTAAGAAGTACCCTTGAGACTGAAATATGAGTTTAGTTTATAGGAGAATGAAGGAGGTTTCAGTTCCATAGAGAAGGGGATAAAGTCCTCTCATAAAGGGATTTTAGCTCCAAATACCAAGGGGTAATCTCCATTAATGAAGGGATAGAGGTTCAAGAATGAAGGGGAAAAGCTCGACCTGATTACGCTTCTAGAAGCCTTCAACTGGGAGAATATTCGACCAGCTGGGCTTCTAGAACTTACTTTTTCTTTTATTTGACCTTTTATAGGGTCAACAATTTTAGTAATTCAAACGTGTGGGATGTGCCGCAGGTTATAGAGCAATAAACCGCGGTACCGTAGGTAAGAGCTAGGAAAAGTGCGAAGTTAGGCTTTTTGGGGTTTTAATGAGATTTTCTCCAATTTCAAGACTTGGTTTAGGAACTTTATGGTTTTGGACCTCTAAGGGAGCATAAAATAGGTAATGATGAACCCGTAAAGATAGCTAAATTTCATGGTGACAAATTTTAGTGTAACAGACCTTTCCCATCGTGCCATCATCCCAGTAATCCCCAATCTTGGCCATCTTGGGATGTTCTGCCAAGCCAATATTGATTTATTTTAGTTTCATAGGTTTGGTGACATTGACTGTTTGCAGCAATGGACCTGCAACAACCTGTTCCCCTTATGATTATTCGATCATAATATTCCGAGGATCTTCATCGCTTTCTTTTATTGACATATTCCTATAGTTTATGATATCTTGCAGCTGCACATCCCAAGCTGGCGCAGTAGGTTATTTCTCATGGCAGGCCTCACCAAAGACCAGAGCATCTATATCCTACAAGGCTTCATCAAGTTTCTCGGTACCTCTTGTTAGTCCAAACATCCTTACGAAGTCTTCAGCCATCGTACTCCAATTATTGGTGTGTTGATGTAGTTCTGCGTCCAAGTACCAGGAGGTGGGGATTGGTCCTAATGTGTGAAAAAATATATGGACCCATTCATTCCTTATGTCCTCATTCCATACTTCTAGCTAGAAAGTTATTTTTTTGCGCAGATCTCCTTGCCCCAAGAAGATTTATGTTGGTGGATTAGCTGGTATACGGAATCGACAAGTCAACATCCTTCAACATTCTCCCCAGTCTTGGAAAGTTTCTTTATGAGTTTCCCACCAGAGTGCATGGGTTGCGCACATGGCCAAGTCTAGGGTCCAATATCTTCATTCCTTAGGAATGCTTGCCTCATTTTGTTGTAAGGAAATTTTCAACATTACCAGAGCCCTAAAGTGGGGTATTTCTCTTACCTGAGGAAAAACATCAGAAGCTCTTTGTGATTTTAAGACATTAGTAGTGCAGACATGCCATGCATTTGGTTTTTCCAGTTTTTGATCTCTTCGTCTGAGTCGGATAAGCACTCACTCTCTCTTTCCCAACATAACATGCCTTCAGCCATGGGGTTGATCCAGTCTTCATCCTGAGAGGTTAGTTTGTATATGTGATCGGAATCTTCTTCTTCTCATATTGATTTAGTATACCATTCTCCTTCTGTTGGGTCCAGTGGGACTATTAACCTTGTGCCTTCGTTCTCAAAGATCATGCTTCTTCTCTTTATATTAATGATACCTCCCATGTCAATAGCCCAATCCAGACCCAAGAGTGTAGTGTAAGGGTCCGCGTCGTCTACTATCTGGATTACCTAAAAATCTACGTGGACCTTATCACCTGCAATATCTACCACTACCTTCGTCAGTCTTCCCAATGGGATAATATTCTATTGATTAGCCATCTGTAGTTGAATAGTCGACCATTCCAATTTAGGTTCTCCCATTCGTTTCCAGGTCTACTTGGGTAGGATGTTAGCATCCGAGCCTAAGTCAAGGATAACTTGGTCCATTTCGTACTCCCCAATCTGCGCAGTCATGTGCATTTCGCGTCCCATCCTTTTTTTATTTTTGTATATATTATTCAATTTTTTCACCTCGGTCTGTGGAGAAATTCTTTCTGCACAGTTTTATATTAGGGCTTGGAGATTTTCTAAAGCCTTTTGGTTGCTCAACAACTTCATACATTCCTAGAGGAAAGGTTTAACTGCTTCGTCTACGTTCGAATCTGCCACTCATTTGCGGTAGGTGTTTCATTTTTATTCACCTCCTTCCATGCTTCGATGAAGGTTTCCTTTTCTCTTTTTAGGTCTAAGCCTTCCACTTTGTCCTCAGCCTTCTGGATTAATGATTCAGTTTCCACGTTTTCCTCAGCTCCTCCTATGGAAATTCCATTGCACGTGATTAAATTGATACATGGCCTATTGTCCCGTGGTTCTTTCTTAACTCTTTGCACATTCTGCGTAGGTGTATGCTGCTTTTCATGCATTTTTCGCTATTAGAACCGGGTAGTCTTCAATGACATGATCGAACTGCCGGCAATATATGCAAGACTGGCATGCTAGGTTCGAGAAATCTCGTGTGAAATGCCCCACATCTCCACATTTGTAACAGATCAGTTGTCTGCGCCCTCGACTAGCACTCCCCCCTCTTCCACCTCCCCTTCCTCGCGCGTGGGGTCCCCCCCATCCCGAAGGAGACAGTGGTGATGAGGGGTCAACTTGTACTCTGTATGAATTTCCCCTATCTACCATAAGGTCAAGGGTTAGGCATTTTTGCTCGTCAAGACCTACAGACGAGCATAATCTGCACCACTGTTGTTTCAATTCTGGTACATAAGCACCCAATCATGGACAGTGATCCGTGTTGTGTCTTCTTGCCACCCGACAGTTAGCACACCATAGCATAGGACTGTTGGGCCAACCATTTCCCTAGGTCGTGGAGGGTTTGGTCCCCCAACTTGCATGTAGTCTGATAATAGTCAACATTAATCATTAGTGTGGCCCAATCCCTTACAATGTATGCACCAAACGTCTGGGTTGGATTCCTTACCGTGGTCGTTTCACAAGCTCTGAATTTCTAAGTGCATTGATTCCAATTGGTTCTGGATTTGGATAGCTGCGAACTGCGTATCATCCCTTGGTGCAACTTCAAACTTCATGGCTATTTCCAGTGCTTCCTCTTGAGAGCCAATATTTTGCTGTCCCATGGGCCCATGCAAGTGTGGTAGTAGCATAGCGATGAACCACTCTTTATGTTTCTTATCTTTGTAGAAAAATTCCCCATCACTAATAACCATCTTTAACCGTTGGTTAGCCTCCTAGATGAACTTTGTAGGTCCTTGCTTAAAGTCCTTTAGTTCAACTACACATTAAGCGTATGACTTAGGCTTTCGAAATTGTTTCTTTAGGGAATTCTTAATATCCTATATGGATTCATTTGTGTGTTGACCAATGCATCCCATGAACCAATCTAGTGTCCTTCCTTCAAAATATATGGATAGCTTCACTCGTTTGATAACATCTTTTTTCACGTTTTGCGTGTCCCATACAGATTCAACTACAAACTATAATTGATCCATGTCCTTGTCCCCTATGCCCTTGAAGGTAGGCAGCTTCATGTGTGTATCCATTTCGTCCTCTGATGATGGCGAGGGAGAGGTAGGAGAGTTTTTATCCTTGTGGGTATTCGATGCAGGTGTGTCCGGGGGGCTAGTTCCCCCTTACGTAGCCCCTTCTTAGTTATGATCAGATGACTCCCTCAAGGTACTGTATACCGATCTATCTCTTTCTTGATTAACCCAGTATTATTTACCACATGTTGTGCTCCCACTCTAATCGGAGGTCATTCACTCGGTGTTGCCACACAAGACACCTTTCTCGCTCAATAGCATCTTAATCAACAGTGGTAATGTTTTTAGGAACTTACCTCTAAATCCTTTGAATAACCTTCATTTTGCTTCTGAATATGACACAAACTGATCAAAAGAAAATTTCGTCACGAATCCACCCAATATACTATCAACCCGAAGATCCACAGTCCTAGTAATATTATTATCAGTTTTTTCCAATTGCCAGACCAACTTGGGGGTCCACTGTGTAACCTGGTCATCCTCCCAAAAAATCTAAAATCATGCCAGTTGAGCTAACCACTCTTGTAAGTCGTGTGCGAAGGATACAAAGAAGATTTTGTGCACTTCCGTAAAAATATACCTATTCTTCTATGGACAACTTTTCACTCCTATTTTTTTTTAGGGAAAAATCCTGAATCTGTTTTTCAAACCAATATTCTAACTCAGGTTTTAATGGCTACCAATGACCCCATGGCATTACCCAATCTCTATCTCAAAATGCTCCCGGTCCCAACATGAAACCATTTGTTGGCTTGAGGGGTCCTGACCCCTATACTACTGACCCTTTCGACAATGAAGGTCTCACTCGAAGTATTATGGGAGGGTGTTGGAACCAGGTTTCTGCACCCTAAGATAGAGGAAGTTAATTAGAGGGGGTCCTTCCAGATCGATCAGACCAGTACCCTATACCGAGACCCTTTAACTGTGTTCCAACGGAATACTTCTAGCAGAGCTTATAAATCATGCAATAGTAGATCAACTGGAGCAACAACATTTAAATCTAACTAGATCTATTCATTTATCATCATATATACTATCGTATCCACGTGCGCCTCGACAATCATCAGTATGCAGTGAACATATATAAATAACACAGTGCACAACCAATAATTAAAACACATAATGCTTCAGTATTCATAAAAGGTCTTCTTATTCACTATCATGTAGATCTAGCTTACAGACTCTATCTACTAACCCGTGCACACAGCTAGCGAGGTCCGCACACAACAGGACTCAGGGTCTTTGCGCACATAGCCAGTAGGAGCCCTTACCCAGAAAATCGACAAAAAAACCACAAGTTCGTATCTAGATTTTTTACTTCTTCCTTCTCTCCCCTAAACTCGACATATCCATCTATTTATATCATCCTAGCCTGCACTATCCTATGGTCCGCAAACCATGGTTTACGGACCCTTGGTCTACGCTTTTGACCCATTACAATTCAGTGGAGGTTTTGACCCACCCCAAACCCCTTGCGCTAGACTAAATATTACAAAATATTACAAAACTAGACAAAATTTAGTCTAGGAAACCTTGTTCCAATAATATTTTTGGCAGTTTGGGGCTTATCCCCAAGTTCATTATTTGCCCTTTTGATGGAAACTTTCACTATCTCAATTAAATCTCTTTGTTCAAAAATCATTTAGATTGATGGTTGTATATCATTCATATATTCAATTATATCCAACCAAATAATTTGTTTAACTCTTCCTACCATGCTTCCAATTGAGGACTGATGAAGGGACTTTTGCAAAATTTAATTTAACTTTTTGCTGATTTGCAACTCTGTGGCATGTGCTGAATCTTTCCTTTTAAACTGCTCTTGTAGGTCACTGAGTTGATCTTGTAGCTTTTTAATTTCTGCTGTCTATAAAGACATGTTCTGCATTGATCTGAAAATGAAAGTATTTGTTTTGTTGTTCAAAGTATTCATTTCCATTAAATTAAGTGTGAAAAGTGTTTGGATAGTATTTCAAGTGAAACAAAGTGTTTTTGATAACTTTTTATGAATTTTGGTGTGAGGGAGTGTTGTTTTAATTTACTATTTAACAACTTTAATCTGAATAACACAACAGCATAAATTCACCATAAACACACAGCAACATGATGAGGCAGTTCACCCCTCCTGGGCTACATCTGTCGGGTCCAAGGCTCCCAATGGGCATGTCCTTGATATATTATGATCCTCAAATTTGTAATACAATGAGAAAAATGCCTAAACAGATTAAACCAACTGTGAAAATGAATTCATAACACAGAAAGTAGCTAAGAATGACTCTGATTTCACCTAAAATAGTGAAGTGTAGTCCAATGCAACTCCATTTTTGTCAAGGCCCTAATGGCTCCCCAAGCTTCTCTGAAGTAAAAATGGCTGAAAGACACCTTTGATGGCTCTGAAACCTATTCCAATGGTTCCAGAATGCTGAGAATATTCGAAATCAAAAAACATTTTTCTCCAAAAGGTTCAGTAATGTGAAAGTTATGACCAACAGAAGTTTTGTCCAATCTGGCCTAAAGAAACTCCACTAATTTTGGAGTAACTACAATTAGCTCCGCTACATATGGCATTGTCACCTAAAAAGGTGGACTATGCCCAATCTGTCAGAACCACTAGCATTAATATTTATTGTTAGGTGGGTAGGGTCACATGGACCACCGCCTATCCTGCCAACGTAGTTGTTTGAGCCAATGGTTTAAAAACCATGGCATTAAACCTCACGTAACCTCCACCGGATTCCATGTGAACACGACCTTGACCGCAACATATTACGTAACTGCCGGTGGATGTAGCTCAAGGTTCTGGACCTGTGGTCTTATGTATAGGGTGCTGGCCTCCTCTCCACCCCATTCAAACCTTTGATAAAATTCAAATACACAATGTGGCCATAGTATGTTAAGAACCATAGTGCGGGCGGGCCGGTCAATCCTGTGGTATAGCAGCCACCCGAACCAGGGTCGAATCCTGCCAACTCACAATATTTTTACCGCTGTAATTAATAAGTCTTGGGGCCATGTGGCGGCCTCCAGGCCTGCCACATGGCGAATGCTGATTGGCCCAAAACAAACAATCAAAAAATCCTCCAATCCACACATGACAAGTGTCGAGATGTGATTAGTTGCTGAAGGAATATTCCATGGAATATTCTCGAAATATTCTGTGGAATATTATTTTTTTAATATTTTTTAATCAAAGTCAACCCTGGTCAAATTGGTCTTTTGAATGAAATTGTGAATTTTCAAACTTGACTAACTTTCACATACAGTGTCGGATTTGAGTGTCATTCGCGGCATTAGTATCATATCGATGAGGCCTATCCAGTCATTCTAGTTTCAACCAATTCTAAGAAGTTCCATTTTTGAGCAGTTTCTTCACTTAGGACATGATCACCTGATCACACCTCCCCATTGAGAATATTTTGGACCCCAAAAGCCTTCAATTACCTGTTAAGAAGATGAGGGTATAGGTCCCTCACCTTTTCCACCTCAATCCACTTTGCCTCACTCGTTTTGTTGCCTTTAAGACCAACCTGAACATAATCAACATTTCCCCTCCTTGAAGTGTGTGTCCTTCTGTCAAGGATAGCATCCTCTTTCAACTCATCCAAAAATTATGGTGAGAAATCCTCTATGGATGGCAGCTAAATGTCACTTTCATAATCATAAATTAAAGGAGGTTCATACAAACGTAAATTTTCCACATTCACAACAGAATACATTTGCATGTATGAAGGAAAATCTAATTGAAAAGCATTATTTCCAACTTTTTTAAGGATATTGAATGGACCATAAGTAATAGGCTTCAGCTTTTTACCTTCTCCTTGCATTCTTTCCTTACTAATATGCAACCATACCTCATCCCCTTCTTGAAACTTATGATCAATTCTATGCTTATCATGCCTCTCCTTGTACTTGCCTTGACTTTTTTCAAGTTGTTCTTGAACTTGTTGATGTATGAGCTGAATTATTTCAATGAAAATGCGATCTTTGTCAATGTCACTATGACCATCAATGGCCACATCCTTCTCAAGAATAAAATCTAAAGGTGACTTAGGCAAATACCCAAAACAAGCTTCAAAAGGTGAAGTATTTGTAGAAGAGTGCTCGGCCCGGTTGTAAGCATGCTGAATGTAATGCAAATGCTCATCCCAAAGCTTCAGATTCTTGCTGCAATAACCTCTTAAAAGATATACAATGGTTCTGTTCACTACCTCTATTTGGCCGTCTGTTTGCGGATGGAAAGAAGTACTCTTCTTTAACTTGGTGTCCATCATCTTCCATAAATTGGACCAAAAATTCCCCACAAATCTGGAATCCTTGTCACTAACAATAGAAGTAGGCAAGCCATAATGAACCCATGCATGTTGAAAATATAAATTAGTAGTTTTTTCAGCAGTTATAGCTTTCTTACATGGTATAAGAATACACATCTTGTTGAAACAATCAACTACTACATAAAGATAATCATGCTGCTTCCTAGATAATGGTAGCCATCCAACAAAATCCATAGAAACACTTTCCCATGGTCTAGAAGGTACCGAAAATGGTGTATATAAACCAAGCTTCCTATTGCTAGGCTTGCTTGTAGCACATAATGAACAACCTCTAATGAAATTTGAAACACTATCTACCATGCAAGGCCAATAACAATACCTCTATAAATGTGCCACCATTTTTCTTACCCCGAAATGTCCAGCTATGAGAGAATAATGAGCCTCTCATGATGTTTAGTCTCTCCCCCTGTAGTATACATAAATTTCCCATATGAAACAACAAATTATTATGCAAATGATAATAATTCTCCTCAACATGATTCCCTTCACTCAAGTTAGCATACAAATCCTTAAAATCAACATCTGATGCATATTGTTCTATGTAGCTCTCATGTACAATAGAATCATTCTTAAGAAAAGTAATAGGACTAATAATAGGCCTTGAAAGCATATCATCAACCTTATTGTAAATACCTTTCTTGTACCTTATTATCAAGTTAAATTGTTGTAAGAAGCCCATCCATCTAAAATGTTGTGACTGTTGCAATTTACTTTGCGATTGCAAGTACTGTAAAGGCTGATGGTCTGTATGAAAAATTGTTTCTTTGCCCATCAAATATTATTTCCATTTTTTGAAAATTTTTACCAACGCATACAACTCTTTATCATATGTAGGATAATTCACAACAGCACCATTAAATTTCTCAGAATGAAATGCAACAGTCTTACCATGTTGTAAGAGAACTGCACCCATGGCATAATCACTAGCATCTGTCTGAATCTCAAATGGCTGTCTCAAGTCCGGTAATGCAAGGACTGGAGCTCATGAACTTATCTTCTCTTTCAAAGACTCAAAAGCTTTATGTTTCTTGTCTCCCCATTGGAAAGCATGCTTCACACTAGTCACTGCATGCATAGGAGTTGCTATGGCAGAGAAGTTAGAAATAAACTTCCTCCAATACTGAGTTGCACCCAAAAAAATTCTTACCTTTGTAATGCATTTGGGAGTAGGCTAATTCACAATGGCTTCTAATTTGGAAGGATAAATTCTCAAAGCACCTTCTCCCACTATGTGTCCCAAATAAACCAAAGAAGTCTTTCCAAATTCACACTTTGACATTTTAAGAAATAACTGATTTTTCTTCAAAATATCAAGTACTTTCTTAACATGCATGACATGCTCTTCTCTAGTCTTGCTGAAAATTAAGATGTCATCTAAGTAGACAATAATGAAATTGTCAATAAAATGACATAAGACATCATCCATTACCCGCATGAAAGTTGCAGGTGCATTGCATAAACCAAACGGCATAAAAAGCCACTCAAAGAGTCTCTGTTTGGTTTTAAATGATATCTTCCAAACGTCACTTTCTGAAATTATAACTTGATGATAACCACTACGTAAGTCTAACTTAGTGAAATATTTAGCATATTTTAGCTGATCCAACAAATCATCTATCCTTGGAAGTGGGTAATGATTCTTTACTGTTATTTTGTTCAATGCCCTGAAGTCCACACACATGCGCCAAGTTCCATCTTTCTTTGGAATCAACACTGTCGGTGACCCACATGGAAAAGTGCTTGGTCTTATGAATCCTTTTTCCAACAAGTATTTAATTTGTCTCTTGATTTTAGCATTCTCCATGATATACAAGTGGTACATGCCGATGTTAGGAAGAGGAAAATCTTGATGTAAATGGATTTCATGCTGAATCTCCCTTTTAGGAGGTAAACCTATCAGTTCCTGAAACATCTCATGATGTGCATCAACTACATCATATAAATCTGATTTAAGCTTGGAATCACAATTTTCAAATGACTCATGATTCATATCAACCTTGGGCTTAACCATAAGAAGTACAAAACTCTTGCTAGAATTTACTAGCCTTTTTACCTGTCCCGCATTTACCATCACTATATTTTCCTTCTTGCGATGTGCTTTGAAAGTGAACTCTTTTCCATCTTTAAAGATATGATATTTATTTTCATGGATATTGAAGATCGATTTCCTATCAAATAAGTAAGGACTTCCCAAAACAATTCATGATATATCAAGCAGCACCACATCAAGTTCAACTGTGTCAATCAAGTGTGCAGTTATGGCGAATCGCAATATGCACTTTCTTGAGACTTGTAAGCTTGCATCCTTGCATATCCACCCAAGTGGATAAGGCTTTGGATGTGAATGGTCTCAAGTTTTAGTTGTTTGAGAAAGTCTTCTGATATGATATTTTCTTCTGACCCATTGTCAAACAGTGTGTCAATTTTAGTATGTTTTGACACTACACTCACATGGAACAATTCAATTATTTCTTCCTCATTAGGAGCTTGTACATGACAGTTTGAAGTACTAGTGCTTGCTTTAGTTTCAGTTTCCTTTCCCTTCATACTTTTCAAACACATGGATGCAATTTTGGTTTCATCCCCTAAATCATCACCTAAATCTTGAGGTGTAGTTGTAGTAGCTGCAGTTTTCTTCTTTCCCTTGTTTTTGTTAAACTGATTTTTTTTTTAGGATGTAATTTCCAATAGTTTTTCTCTTCATGGCCCTCTGTTGAACAATGTTTACAAATGAATTTTTCACTCTCTTGTTTGATAGATGCATTCTTTTTTCCTTTTCCCTTAAAGGTTTTATCTTTGTTCTTCCCTTTGAAAGGCTTGTTTCTACCCTCATCAAAAGTGTTTTTCCCTCTAGCCTCTAAATGCGTAGCTTGTACACAAACTTCGTCTACACTTGTAGGATTGAACATGAGGATAGTATGTTTAAGGTAACTGTGAAAACCACCTATATATTTAAGCAAAGTATCTTGACTTTGTAATTCTACCCCTAATAAGAGTGCTCTTCTCCTAAATTCTTGGGTATAGTCTTGCACATTCTGTCCCTTAAGCTGGCTAAAGTTTTTCCAATTCATTATAGCCTTTTGTAGACGAGCTAAAGGATAAAATTTATTCTTGATTGCAGTAATAAATTCAGTCCATGATAAGGTAATCTTACCATGTTTCTTGATTTCATCCTTGGTCTTGGCTTCCCACCATACCAATGTTGCTCCATCCATTCTTAGCGAGGCTAGTTGTATCTTGGTGTCGTCATCATGAAGGTTTTGAATCCTTAAATAAACTTCCAATTGTCTGATCCAATTTTCTAGTTTCTCTACATTGACTTCACCATTAAACATGGGCAATTCAAATTTGAAATCAAGCTTTAAAAAAGGATTTTTACCAGTGGTTTTCAACTTATGAGACTGATTTACCGAAGTCGAGGAAGATGATGTAGAGGAAGAGGATGAAGATGGAGATGGTGGATCACCATTTCCTCCATGTCCTTTCTTAGACTAATCACTACTCTTCTTTCCTCCTGAGGAACCCTCTCCTTATTTTTGGTTTTTAGACCCTTCTCCAGCAATCCTATCATTTCTTTCTTGATAGAGGATCCTTACCATTTCAATCATATCCAAGAAAGCTTTCCAGAAAACATGTTCTTCTTCCTTGGGATCCATCTCTTCAGGAGCTTCTCCTTCTCTTGAAGACATGGTTGAAGCTGCTTCTAGGGCTCTTGGAGGTGGTTCTCTGACCCTTCTTGGTTGTGGATTAGTTTTTGCACTGACCAAGTTTCCTTCACCTCTCTTGAGTTTTAGCCTTGTAAGCATCAAAACTTGCAAACAAATGACTTAATATTTGCAGAAAAAAAATGTTGAGTAAAAAATCTAGCTTCTAAGGCTCTAATCCTGAGCTCTGATACCAACTGATTTGAATATGAAAGTATTTTTTTTTTTTCAAAGTATTCATTTCCATTAAATTAAGTGTGCAAAGTGTTTGGATAGTCTTGCAAGTAAAACAAACTGTTTTTGATAACTGTTTATGAATTTTGGTGTGAGGGAGAGTTATTTTAATTCATTGTTTAACAACTTTAATTTTAATAACATAGTAGAATAACTTCACCATAAACACACAGCAACATGATGAGGCAGTTCACCCCTCCTGGGCTACATCTGTCAGGTCCAAGGCTCCCAATGGGCATGTCCTTGATATATTATGATGCTCAAATTGGTAATACAATGATAAAAAGGCCTAAACAAACCAAACCAGCTGTGAAAATGAATTTAGAACACAGAAAGAAGCTAATAATGACTCTGATTTCACCTAAAACAGTGAAGTGTAGTCCAATGCAGCTCCATTTCCCTCAAGGCCCTAATGGCTCCCCAAGCTTCTCTGAAGTAAAAATGGCTGAAAGACACCTCTAATGGCTCTACAACCTATTCCAATGGCTCCATAATGTTGAGACTACTCGAAATCAAAAAACAATTCACTCCAAAAGGTTCAGTAATGTGAAATTTATGACCAACAGAAGTTTTGTCCAATCTGGCCTAAAGAAACTCCACTAATTTTGGAGTAACTACAGTTAGCTCCACTACATATGGAACTGCCGCCTAAAAATGTGGACTCCACCTGTTGGGGTTCCCATGTTTTGGCCAGAGTGGCAAGACCAAAAGATGAGACAACATCACAACCGCTTTGGGATCCTAGGATCTAGCCCTCTTGGATCCGGAGAGGGATCTCTCCATAAATACAAAGAATGATATTATCTTTGTAGCTCAAAATGAGATGTCAGGCTAGGTATGAAGCACAAAGGGAGGTCTAAAATTATTGGGTTGGTCATAAGATCATAGATTGAGAAGGTAATGGGAAGAAAGGAGCAGATTAGTAGGACGTTTCGGAAAAATAGGATGGGTTAAGGCTATGTGCCATCCATTGGAATATGGAGTCATGAAAGGAGATTACTTGGAAACAAATAAGCAAGGCTTCTAGAGGGCAAGTCATCTATACTAAAGGATCTTTTAGATAGATGGTGGAATGGAACATTAATGAGTGAAGGTGAAAGAATGAAAGAAACCATATTTCTGTCTGGAGATCAGGTCAGATGTCATTTAATTCCAAACCTACTTTGACATACTCAAAGGAAACTTTCCATGGAGGGACAAAGGGGCAGCTTGAAGATCATACCAGAGGTCATTTAACTCCAGGCCTGCTTTAGCATGCTCCAAGGGAAATGCAAAGATAAGATTTAACACAGAGCTAGGGTCTATAGATCGGAGAAGGACTTTTAACCTTCCCTACTTTGACACCAGCAAGAACATCCAAGCAGCGAACCCCAAATTCACACATCAGCTAGCAGTGAAAATAACTACTACACTAGTTAAATTACATGAATTTACTCTTAGATTCACAATTAGCAGAAAACATTGAAGGTAGGGAGAGCAGGAACATAGGGTACCATGCGAGGGTATATCCTATGCCAGATTTCTGATGCGTACCAGAAGACCAATGAACAACATGAAAAATGTAATAAAACAATATGATAAGAGAAACATCACCCGTTGTAATAGACCATGATCCTGTGAAATTGCTTGATTAATTGATGAGCAAAACTAGTCACATACACTGAGCTCAATGGCTGAATACAATCCAAACTTCTCCTCCCAGCCTATTAAATTACAAACTACTCTGCTACACTCTCCCAAAACTGTTTCTAATATTCGAATGAATCCATACAACTAAAACATCAACAACATAATCCAACCATTACAATACGTTCTTCAGGATTCTTATAGGAGAAAAGAATAATAGGAGTAGATGTAAACTTATTTGTTTCATTATGACAGAGGAGAGGAAGGTCGAAAGCCCATTCTGCAAAATGGCTCTTCATTAACTGCATGTACTTTGAAGCATGGTCCAGAAGTCTTGTTAATAACTTCAAGTATGTTCTTCTGAAGAAATCCAACTGATGGTACTCTGTGGTAGCCTTCTGAAATAAGTGAGATGGGCAGAAAAAGTCTGCAGGTCTACCCATACCTTATAACTGTGGTCCTGACTGTCTTCAAGAAGCTCTTGTCAGCGCACTAACTTTTAAGGGCTTGAGGAGGTATGGAGAACACTGAAAGGCAGTCCTTCTGGAGAACAGTGCTATGCTGCTATGAATGCACTGATGTAACTCGTTAGTGTGCTTAGTCTTCAACTGCGCCTTCTCTTTTGGATAAGGATTAAAGCATTTAAAATTCAATTTCGGGCTTTAATCAATATTTAAATCACTGCTACTGTTACACTGGCCACGACTGCAATGGCCTCTACGTGATCTCTACACAATAAAAAAACTTGTCACAAAACCCGGGCAGTGGTGGAGAAATGCAGCAGAGGCCCGTGGAGTGGTGGCACAACTGTGGAGGAATGGTGAAAATGTGGTGGAAGCAAAGAAATAATGCATTAGCGTAAAACCCAAAGTCTTAAGGTTTGGGAGATTTACAAAGAAATTTATGAAAATACCATAAAACGAGGCTTGATGTGGGACCTAGTCATGGGCGGAGGGAGATTAGCTTTGGACCATTGATCTCAGGAGGAGATCGATGGTGGAGGTTAAAGATGAGGTTAATAGAGGCTTCGATGAAGAAAGGTGGATGAAAAGCGTGATGCGATGTGGACCATTGATATTGGACCAAACGGACGGTTGTGATTGCATCGAGAGATCGCAATCAGGGGAAACAAGGGGTGACACACTTTAAAGTTCTGATTGGTGATGGAGCGATTCAATGCCAACCGTTGGATCGCAGAGGGGATCAACGGTGGGGATTAAATCGGCGGGGGGAAAGATGAAGGTATAGAAGCGGAGCGGGAGAAATGAGGGTCGTCGGATCTTAAGGGAACAAACGGCGGGGATGGAATCGAGGATCGGCAATCGGCGGAGACAGAAGGAGGGGACGCTTAGGTCTGCGCAATGCGATTACACGCTAGCCGTTCGATATGGAACTAGATCGACGCCCCACATTCAATAGGATGGGTGAAAGGAGAGGAACGAAGAGCGCGGTGCGATTAGCGTCGGATCGTCAGATATATACAGATCGACGGCTCAGATCGTAGCTGGACATTGTAACAATATTTCAATTGCATCAGAAGTTTTTTAAGGACCAAAAGGAAACTACTCTCGACCGATCTTCCGATGCGAAAAATGCTCAAGGGACTAGCACCTGGTCTTGGTGCCCGGGCATATGGGGAAGTGGTTTGAGGGGGGCTGGCCGAAAGGGGCTTAACCCGCATATGTCAAATGGATGATTTTAAGCCAAAAAGAGGGATTTTTAAGGCTTAAAAGGGGTTTTGATAGAAGGAATAAAGAGTGTTTAAGGCCGAATAAAGGTATTATAAGGCTTAAAAGGGGAGTTAGGGTGATTTTAAGGGGTTAATGAGGAATTAAGGGAGGGGAAAAAAGGTGAAGAAACAGAGGTTTAAAAGGGATGAAATATGGGGGAAAAAGGCCTTTTGGGCATTCTTCTTCACAATAGGGAGGCTTCAAAAATGGAAGTAGAAGTGAGGGTTTATCAAAGGACAAAGGCACAAGGAGGCTTCAAGGATGATGTGTTTTCAGAGGAAGTGCATTCCTTGAAGGCTCAAAAAACATTTAGCCCCCTGTTTTCTTGTCAAAAAATTCATAGGGGGCTAATACCACCCAATCTGTCGGAACCGTTAGCATTAATATTTATTGTTAGGTGGGCGAGGTCACATGGACCACCGCCCAACCTGTCGACGTAGTCGTTTGAGCCAACGGTTTAAAAACTATGGCATTAAACCTCATGTAACCTCCACTAGATTCCATGTGAACATGACCTTGACCGCAACATATTACACAACCGTCGATGGATGTAGCCCAAGGTTCTAGACCTATGGTCTTATGTATAGGGGGTTGGCCCCCTTTCTGCCCCATTCAAGCCTTCGATAAAATTCAAATACGCAATGTGGCCATAGTATGTTAAGAACCATAGTACGGGCGGGCCAGTCGGGACTGTGGGCTGGCGGCCACCTGAACCGGGGTCGAATCCTGCCAACTCAAAATATTTTTACCACTGCAATTTATATATGCATTGGGGCCACGTGGCGGCCTTCGGGCCTACCACGTGGTGGATGTTGATTGGCCCAAAACAAAAAATCAAATAAATCCTCCAATCCACACATGACAAGTGTCGAGTTGTGATTAATTGTTGAAGGAATATTATGTGGAATATTCTCGAAATATTCTGTGGAATATTCTTTTTTTAATATTTTTTTAATCAAAGTCAACCCTGGTCAAACTGGTCTTTTGAATGAAATTGTGAATTTTCAAACTTGAATAACTTTCACATATAGTGTCGGATTTGAGTGTCGTTCACGGCATTAGGATCGTATTGATGAGGCCTATCTAGTCGTTCTAGTTTCAACCAATTATGAGCAGTTCCAAATTTAAGCATTTTCTTCACTTAGGACATGATCACCTGATCATCCATTGTCTTAGCTAGCTGCTCAGTGCCTTCACCTAGTGTACCTGTTGCTGAAGTAGGTGTTGGAATCACTATAAGGGGGACTACATGCTGTAGAATCATGGTCTTAGATACTTCTTTCGCTGATCCCTTCACTACATCTCTTATTTCTTTCTGCCTTTATTTTACCATTTTCTCCATCTCACTTTCCATTTTCTTAATTTGTTCTGTTCGTTCGACAATCAATTGCAGCATTTCTGCCTTCTCTGTTTCAGTTTCTTCTATCTCCTTGGCCATAGGGTCTTCTTTCAATGGCATCTTAAGATGCCTCCTCAAAGTAGCTATGTTTGCATTCTTCTTCCTCACAAGTGTTTCTGCCACTACTATTTTTGATGGATTTTACCTGAGTTTCATCACTAAAGCCTCTAGGGATTTTATCCTTGAGTCTTTGGCCATGGAGGAGATCTTTTTCACCTTCAAGTGTGACTCTGTGTTGGACAATGTCGCCTGCAGTTTTGAGAGACTCATGGTTGTACTAGTTAGTGTGGAGGAGATCATTTCTCCTGTCTTCTTGTGCATCTCCATTTGGTCTATTGGATGAATGTTATTTGTGTCAAAATTGAAAGAAGTATTCTTGTAGTCTGATGCACCTTTCATCTGAGGAATTTGTGCTTCTAAGAATGTTGTCTTCATTCTTCCCAGAGTCAAATTTTGATAGAAGTCTACTCTGGGAGTTTCTTGTTTGTTTCCAAAACTGATTGTATGTGTTGGTCTGTAAAACCTCATTCCTTCTTTTGATCTCCTTGAATGTGTCATATATATCTTCCTCCTTTTTCTCTACAGTGGATGTAGATGTAGAATTTTGCACATTCTGTTGTTGGAAAGGCACAATGGCAGAGGATGTTGAGAAAACTGTTTGGCCACCTGTTGGAGATAAACTTGGTGAATCTCTAATTGTGATGAAAGTTTGTTGGTCCTTCTCACTGCCCTGGTCAATTTCCATGCATATTCTAGCCCTCTTCCTGTATTTCATTTTGAATTATTTAGTGGAGGAATCAATGTCCATGTCTGTTTGATCCTCCCTGGTCCTCTTGCTTCATATCTCCTTTTCAGGCTCCTTTCCCTTGTCATCTTGAACTCCTGCAGCTTTCCTTTCTTGTGGAGTTGGTCTTTGAATTCTTGAAATAGAGACAACTTTCTCTTCTGCCTCCTGGAGTGTGTGTGCTACTGATCTGAAATGAGTGTATTAGTTCTATTGTCCTTTTTGGGGTTCCCATGTTTTGGCCAGGTTGACAAGACCAAAAGATGAGACAACATAGAACCACTTTCATACCTTAGGATCTAGCCCTCCTAGGTCCAGAGAGGGATCTCTCTATGATTGTCAAAGGTTTTATGTCTTTGAAGCTCAAATGTCAAGGTTTTAGGCTAGTAATAGGCTCATGGTTGTTGGTTTGATTGTTTGTATTTGGCTATTGGGAACCAG